>CAEFZX010019594.1:0-57355 GCA_903066825.1 Alfaro cultratus | reverse complement strand
CACACACACACACACACACACACACCCACACACACACCCACACACACACCCACACACACACCCACACACACACACACACACACACACACACACCATGGTATGTTTTCTATCTTCACAAGGACTTCGGACTTCGGGTTGACTACCATTCATTTTTCATTTATTTCTATGGCCTAATCCTTACTCTTACCTTTAACCTAACCATTACTAGTACATTCCTAACCGCAATTTAATCTAAACTAAATTCCCACGTTATTCCACGCAAAAATGGCACTTCTTCTTAATGGTCCTGCAGTTTGGACTCCACAAGGAGCAGTGAGTCCTCACAATGTAGTATTTGTTGTAAAAAAAATGGCCTAACAAGGTAATGATAAATGCTAAAACACACACACTTGCAAAGCAAACAACCCAAAGGAAAAACTAAATAAATTTCAAAATATAGTTATTTTACAGAGAAAATGACTCTCCAGTCGGCTCTAGGATTTAAGCAATTTAATGATCTGTTTTATTTTTCATGATTCAAAAATTAATGAAGAAAACGATAAGTACATAAACCACTTAAATATAAAGGGGATAAACTTTAGTTTTACTGTTATATGTGGCCTCTTTAAGTCTATTTCTTTACATAAATCTTTAAACAAAATCTTTCTTTTTTTAAATTAAAATTAAAGTTGGACTTCCTGTATGTTTTCTATTTGAATAGCTATGATCATTTGAAAGGTATAAAATCAATTTTTGAGTTAACAGAAAGAGAAAAGAAATAAGAAACATGTTTGCACATAAATACTGCATTCAGTCACACACACAGGTTTGTTGTTGTTCTGCAACAGCAAACCTAGTTTATGAATTCATGCTCATATTAACAGATCTGTGTCCTGAAAACCATCTGATCTCATGCTTCTCTACTCCAGCGTATTTGGCTTTTCACGTCTTTTTACACTGTCCAAAAACAATCTGGTTTGGTTAATAGGTGATTCCAAATTATTCTTAAGCATGATTTGGAGAGTCTATGTTCTACCAAGCCTTCTACACTCTGATCCACCCATTCAGAGCAAAAGCTGGTAGAGAAAATGAATGAAGGAACGGTGATAACATTATTTTTCGCCAGTTGACACAATGAGTGGACACTACAGATGGATGAATCTAATAAGACTACTGAGACATTTTATTGAAATATACCAAGGAAGCTTTAATAAAAGCCTAATGGTTTTTAAATTCAAATAAGTTATTCTTTGAGAATTACAACTGTAAAGGGAGATATCTGTTAATAAGTAATAAATGAAACCTCCTGATAATACTTGAGAGGTCATAAAACTGTGGAATACTTATAAAATCCAATAAACGCTAGACATTTATGGATACATATCTTACGCAATAAGATATGACTCAGCTTTTAAAGTACTTCTTTAAAAGCAGAATTAATATCTTTTTGTCAATATATTCAAGATAATTCTAATTAAAGGGAGAAAAAAAATACAAAAAAGCAAAATTGTGTAAGTGATATGGTACTTTCCAGTACATTTCAATCTAAATGAAAACTATAAACTCTTCATTTGTTCACATTATGCATTTTTCAGAGTCAAAAATGCCACTAAAAGTTTATATTTCTTCAAAAATCTCAAAGCATGTATTTACTCTTAGAGTTAAATTACTAGGTTCACATGAAAACATTGTGCACATTGTGGATGCAAATTTCTGTAGCTGTTATGTTTTTGTACGAATCACTGCTTTCTGCTTATTGAAGGAATGCTGTGTTTGTTTCTGTGCGCCTAACAGTAAGGAGATGCTGACAGGACAGAGGCTGTGCTACTCAAAGTCCCACCAGGACTCGGTTCTCTCTGCCCTCAACCAGCAGAGGAAGGATGGTCAGCTGTGTGACGTCACCCTGGTCGCCGGCGAGCAGAAGTTCCACGCTCACAAGGCCGTCCTGGCAGCCTGCAGTGACTACTTCAGGGTTGGTACACTTCGTGTTGATCGTTACCTGGAGACTTCACACAACAAACCATCTTATTAGGGAGTGCACGATAATTAATCAATTTTTGCCGATTTTATCTACCTCCGCAAAGGTCTGGAAGTCAGCCTTTTACTCTACCGTAAGAGTTGTCTGACTGACAGACCCTCCCACCAGGTCATGTCAGCACACTTGAGGTTAACAATTTACCAACTTTGTTGCTAAGTCTGTGACAATAAGCAATAAATCAATTAAAATATGCTCAATAATTTCCAGGGTTTCCCCCAGAAAACCTGATAAACCTGATGTTAGGGGTGCTAGGACAGTCCACCCGTGGGCTACCGTGGTTTTGAGTTAAACATTGTTAAAAGTTATAAAAGTCTGAGGTGCATGAGCAGGCATCGTAACGGCCAGGTGCCGGGATGCACCCCCTCATGCACAGGTCAATGCGTCAACTGTATATCTAGCTTACGTAATTATTACACTCACTATTACTATTACTATTAAATAGGATTTTTTTTTACTGGTGTATCAAAAAATCCTATTTAAAATAAACCAACAATGCTAAGCCTGGTGGCCCGCCAGGTTTACAATGCACAGTGGGAAACCGTGAATTTCCATTTGCATGTTTGTTTTCTTTGTATCTCTGTTTCTACTAAAGACTGAATGGTAAAAGTTTTCACACTGGTGAATCTTTCTCTACGTTGTCGTTTCCTTAGCGCAAAGGAGGAGTGAACTCTTGAGTCAGTTACTTTGCCTGGCTCATGGGCTCTTACTACAGAGTGTGGCGTTAGGAGCAGCAAGCCAGAGAAGCGTTAGTAGTGTATTTGTTGCTAGTTTTGTCTGTTTTCCTTGTCTGAAGCTTGTGATTATAGTTTTTTATGGGCAATTTTGTTTATATAGACTTTGGCCGTTTTTCTTTATTTATTTAGCGTATTTAAAATGTCTTCCCGTGCCAGTGTTAAGTGTTTTATAGAAATTAAAGTTGATCGGTTTTGAGAGTGAGAACTTGCATTATCATGCTGTTATTATATTACTTGAAAATGGTCTCAAAATGACACTATTGTTGTTTATCGCAATAATTTCTCGGACACCACATTGTCAAGCAACATTTGTTATCTTGACAGGCTTATTTGTAGGTATCCTTAGCAACTTTCCAGACAAAAAAGAAATCGGCATCGGTTAAAATTGCAAACAGCAGGTCAGGCTTTTTAAAGATCAATAATCCTAATGCTCTGGACTGTGGCGCCACCTATGACAACTTAGGCTCCAATGAACATTTTTTGTGAGATCACCCTTATCTAATGAGATATTCCACCTTCATTGGCCTCCCAAAAATAATTTGACCTATTTCATTTTGCCAAGAAGTGTTGAAGAGACTGAAATGGTCCCATTTGCAAGAAGTGGCAAACAATGAAATACAAAGTTTTGCTCACCCAGGCCAGGTCCTCCTAGACTGAACCCTAGCATTAGCTGCTCTGGTTAGGCCTCAGAGGAGCATCAGTCAGAGACATGTTGTCAGATATCCAAACAGGAGATTTCCCATTGCACATAGAGAACTGCAGCAATGAGATTTAATTTGGGGACTCTGAGAAGATTAGAAGGTAGATACTAATCCCTCTTCCAAATGAGAAGCAGATTAAATATGTCCAAGTTGCCCGGGGATTATGCCTCCCCTGTGTTACTCTATGTGCCCAGGTTATTTTTACATCTCTCCACAGAACGCTGATGGCAGGGGGAGTTACACTCTTCTTCTCCTTTTGTGTGTCTTCTTCCTGTCTCTTTATTTTACCCGCCTTTGTTCTCCAGAAAGGTTCATAAATGTTTGCCTTTTAAGTTTCGTCTCTGCAAAAGCAATGCCGCGTCTCCCATCTTCCAGATTATTGGATCACTGTGCAACAGTAAGCAAGAAAAAGTGACTTCGCAAGCAGAGCTCTCCTGTTTCTCTGTGTTGGCTAACGATGTTATCTTCAATTTGTCATCTGACTCCATCGTGGGGTTTAATTTTGTTCATTTGCTGAAGAGATGAGGGTGGCTCATGCGGTAAATGGCAGCTGTGTCTGCTCTCTCTTCCTGCCTCTTCCCCCCCCCTCACAATCAGAGAAACTTCAGCACTTGTAGCGGTGATTATAACACATTATGTGGTCCAGCAGATGAGAGTGACAGTAATGGAATACCTGAACAGGCGTGACTCGGCGACTTGTCCTGAATATGTCATCTCCGTCTCCATCCCAGTCCCTTTGTGACGATGTTTGGACAGCTTCGGGAGACTTGGCTAAGTCAGTCACGTCCCACATCATTCTCCACCTTTAGCCACTGCACACATCCACAACTGAAATTGCTGGACTCAAGTGAAAATGTAGATTATAAACCTTTACCCGAGTTTTGCTGATTACAAAGACAAAATTGTAAAACCAAAGCCTCCCCAAAACTAGTGATGTCTCACTATCTAGAAATTTTAACTAAGCCTGTCGCAATAAATAATTCATCAATTAATCGCTTGATAAATTAAAATGAGCTCCATGATTTCCATTCTGAAGGACAGTTTTGTTTACAGACACTTCATAATGCATTTTATTTTTTGTTTTTGTCGTTGTATTTTATTTTGGATATTTAAAATATCTTCCAGTTCCAGTGTTGAGTGTTCTGTAAAAAATTAAAGTTTATTGGTGTTTGAGAGGGCGAACTTGCACAATAATGCCATTATCAACATATTACTTGAAAATATTATTAAAACAACATGTGACCAGCGCTGTGGACTTGAGGTATATTTGTTTTAAAGGGATCATTATGACCTGTTAATCAAAGTTCCTAGAAATACAACATATCCATAACTTTTTTTTTACATCGTTTTAATGCTGTTGCTTTACATATAAATATGGCAGGCTGATGTTTATAAAAAGAGTAATGGCAATAAAATCCTTCAGCTGGCACAGAAATTAATATCCAGGGGGGTTTATGAGGTGGCGACAAACAGTCTGTAGCCAATTCCTAATTGGCTAAGTGTAGATTTGTTTAACCTTTGAGATATTACCACAGTTTTGTTTCATCTATTTATTGGAAACTTCTTACTTTATAGCACAAGTTTACTTGAAAAGGGTTTGCTTAAATTATTAAGAGCAGCATGAACTAGTCAATACAACACCCAAAAGGCTAGTTTTGTTAGGGATAAGATGTTTGAAAATGTAGTGATGTTCTCTAATATGGATAGCTTTTGGTAAACAGGGATTCTTTTCCAATAGTGAACCAGATTGACAATCATCATTGCTCTTTTTAGACTGAGTCGTTTATAATGTGAACTGTATCTAAGGACAATTATAAGTGTTTTATAGTAAAACACAGCTAAAAGAAAAGACAAAATTATCTCTGCATTACAGTCAGACAGGCCCGACCACTGAGTTATTGGTGTAAAGTGAGACTGCAACACCTTTTGACAAACTTACTTGTAAAAATAGCTTCAGCCCTCAAGAAATGACCCAATATTTCTCCCCTACAGGGAGAAATATGTAGGGGAGAATTTCACTCTAAGTCTTGTTATCACAACATGCAGACACATACATTTTGCCAGCAGGTCAGTCTATCTGCAGAGCTGCAGTTTTGTTCGAAAGGCCCAGAGTGGGCGGCGCTCTGTGGCACACTGTGTCTCTGAGACGGGTCCGTGTCCCCAAATCACAGGAGCCATCTTTTACCATCAGCGGCTACCTGGACGTCTCCGCCAAGGAGGGCGGCGGTGACTTTGCGGGTGGCCGGTTCTGCCATCATAGTTAGTTGATTATTCTACAAAATGGCCCTATGTGGCTGGAAGACACACGGTTTAAACATCACAATGTGTCACTTAAATCAATACAGAATGACTTGCATGAGATGGGGATGTGTCTTCCTCTGGTTTAAGTTCATGTGTGTTATAAATTAGAGAAAATGAGATGAGTTATTGCTGATTTTGTGGCAGGAGTGAGCATGCTATGATAACAGAGCAGATGCTTTGGAAACATGCAGAGCTGTTTGTAGTTGGGGGATGCTGCCTGCACACTGTGATTAAAAAGATACTTAAAATCAAGAGTTAGCAAGATTGCAATCCTGAAGTAATGAAGAAGAAGAAGAAGAAGAAAAATGTCAATTTTTTCAATGTCAACATTAATTCCCCTTTATGGAGAATTAATGTTTTTTTTTTTTTTGTTTGCTTTTGCTACTGGTTTGAAACCCAGACGGAAAACATAAATTACGATTACTTTTGATAACCTCGTCTGTTTTTTCTGCCCCTCCGTGGTGCCGCTCTCTTCTGGTTGGCGCTGATCAATTGACTCTGCCTCCTCATCCTCCTCCTCTTCTTCCTCCGTGGTGTTACATCAGTCGATATAGCTTTGATTAGCGAGCAGCTAGCTGGACTCATGCTCAGCAGTGGCAGATCCTGTGTTGGCTGCTTTTGATTTCACATGGGGCCCAGCGTGCGCTCATGTGACTGTGTGTCTTGTTCATGGATAGGAGGAAGACGGCGAGGCGTAGCAGAGAGTACCGATTGTGCTGTTTGTTTCTGCTGGTCTCCAGGCCCCAGGCCGGCAAATTGATGCTTGATAAATCCTGAATGTAGTGCCTGTCAGGCTTAAATTGTCTATTTATCATAGTCACAAGTCACATGAAGCACAAAGTAAGTGTATTTTATCTGTAAATGATGCTCTATGTAGATCTCTATCTCTGATTACATCCAAAGGAGGAGGTGTTTGTGAACATAACGCGTGTTTTATTTACTATGACTGAAAAAGTCTGATCCTTCATGTAGTTCTCCTTTGACTGATGATTTTGATTTTGTCTCATCAGGCCATGTTCAGCTTGTGTATGGTGGAGAGCGAGGCAGATGAAGTAACCCTGCAAGGAGTCACCAGTGTCGGACTAAAGCATGCTTTAGATTTCGCCTACACTGGACAGGTGAGCTGCTACAATCGAGCTACTCTGCACTAAAATTCACTTAAAGACACTGTAGTGCTCCCTCCTGAGTATGAACCATTAAAAAGCAAAAAAAGAAGCTTTTTTTATACTTATTTTTATTAAAAAGTTGTTTGAAACTTGCGACAATGTTCATGGTTTCCCAGTGATAATGTCAAACGAGATTATCACTCATTAAAATTTTGCAGCAACTATTACTACTACTTATCTAACCAGAACTGCATCTCACCAGCTCCCTCTTTTGTTTAGCACTTATTGATACCTTAATTAATGCAAAGGGTGAATATCTCTTAATTTAAAGCACAGTGTAAGGGATTTTGTTTGCAGTCTTGTCATCTGAGAAGCTTGAAGTCACTGATTTCACCTTCAGTGTTTCGGTATATTAAACTGTTCTAGAGATAAATGTGAAGCTGCCCTGTAGCTGAAGTTACAACGGTCATGCAACAGGATGAATATCCCCCCAAAAAAGTAATAGATGTACAAAAGTGATGACTGAAAACAAAGGAATCAATGTATTGTTGGCCCATGGTGTCTAGATGTGAAGCTCTAGGTGTGGAGACTGCTACACTACTAACAAAAAGGTAGGGACATTTGGGGTTAAATTTATGAAAACGTAAATAGTTTATGATAAAATGATGTATTATATTTTAAAAATAGGGCCTTCAAGTAGAAGCATTGTGATTTCCTAATATCAAACAGTGTATTGAAAGCCAACAACAGTGGTGGGTACACGGATAACTGTGTTTCCATCGACGTTGTTTTATGCGCATTTTGAAGAATCGCATTAGAAAAGGCTGATGGAAACGGCAAAATTTGAATACAACTTCCTCAATTTCACAAAAAAAAAGGTTTTATGCTCACTGGCGGTGCTTTTTATTGAGGAAAAAAAAGCTATAGCATAAAAACTATTCTATAGCTTTTCCGAAAAGAGCAAATTCATTAAAGGATAGATGGAAACACATTTGCTAAATAAGCTACAATGTAGCAAATATTTACCTCACATGTTTGATGGGCTGTTTCCACTGTCAGCATGCATTAGATTTGCATTTCTTTTGCTACGTCTCTGGACTGCATGTAACATCCCCAGTATTAGTACTAGTGTACAGCTCATAGAACTGTAAGGCAAACATCAGTTGATTGGCTTTCTATCATAAAGTGGGACAAAATCCATCCACATTGAAATAAAAAACATGGATACTTCAAGTTGTTCCTAATAAAAATGGTTTAGACTCAGCTCCTGAGTTTGAGTTTTACATATTGAATAAGCACAGACCTGAGATGTAAATACCTAAACTTCTGAATGAGTAAAGATCATATCACTGTGTAATAAAGTCTGGTACACTAAACCCTGGGACTGAAACAGGGTTCTACTTTATTTTAATTTTGCCTTTGAGTAAATGAAGCCTTACAGCCCGGAAAGAAATTCTGACTTACAATTTGTAGTCACACATGTCACATAAATAATTCAAAACGCGGGTTTTGCAGATTACAGTTTTAATCTCAGCACCATAAGCTCCCACAGCAGGATTTAAAAGCCGTGCAAAAGTGTATAAGGTCTGTCCATCCCTGGCAAGCGGCAGCCAAAAATACAGAAAAACACGCTTCTGACATAAAACGTACATTTAAGAAACAACACAGCATTAGATTTTCATTGTGAATCTTTAGGACAGTATTTTGAGAGACATTGTCATCTGTCCTTGCTTTCTCATCCTCTCACCAGGAATTGTTAGTGGTGTAATTGTTTGTCCTGACCTTTTCGTAACTATGGCTGAGCCTCCAGCAACCAGCAACCAGCGCTGTGGCTTATTTTGTACCCTGAAAAGCTGTGAACTTATTAAATACTCCTAATTTTTCCCACTAAAATGAGCAAAAGCGTGTGCCAGTAAGTAGGTCAACTGCAGGCTCGCAAGCCGCCCCGTTTCGTTTGATTCTGATCCTCTCTGCCTAAAGGAGATGATAGTACATGAGACGTTTCCTCACGTTGTAAGTGGCAACCTACTAAAAAATCCTTAAAAGTGAGGGTACGGACAGGCCGTACACAAGATGCTGACCTGAAATCCAGAAAATTCAGCTTGCTTTATCTTCTTCTCCAGGTGAAAGTTCACAACTGGCGAGTACATACAACACACGCCAGATTACACAAGAGCTCCCTAGACTCCCACACTAAAGTAGGCACAATGTTACAAAACTGACTTCTGCTGAGTGAGGCTGAAGTTTTCTCACCATATTGGGCGGCTGGAGTGAGGAGTATGCCAGCAGGATATGAAGAACATTCACTTACAGTCACTCAGAGTCATTACTGACACAGTGGTGCAAGTGTTAGCAAAGTGCCTTCAGGTGAAAAGGTGCTTGGTTTGAATCTCGGCTAAGGTCAAGTCTTTAGTAGCTGCATTTCTTCATTTTCTATTTTCCCATACTTCCTGTCCCTCTTGAGTTTTCCCCCTGCTATATTTCAGTTTTTGTACGTTTTCAGTTTTTCAGTTACCAAACACCTTTTTGGCTTCACCTCTACCTGCCTCACTACATTGCAGTCCCCACTAACAGCAGGGTGCATCTCAAAGGCGGCGCTAGGTCCACTCAGCTGTTTTGCACAGCTCAATGGTCGCTAAGGGAGATTAAATGATTCCTCAAACATGCATAGAAGAACCAAATCAACACTCCGGGTATGTTTTTGGTGAGGCAATAACATTATAACATGATGTGAAGCTCAAAAAAGTCAATTTCACATAATAGTTCCCCTTTAAGTCAAGAAGGGTAAGTGACAAAAAATATTGTCTATTGTCTCATTTTTCTAAGTGTGTAATTTTGTAATAACTTTTGCTTCCACATAAACAGTGTCACCAACAGCGACGATGAAAGTGAGCTCAGAAAGTTAGACATTGAATATATTACTATAAATCAGACTCTAAAAGACAAAAACAAAACCTTATATTTTGCACGTTGCTCTGGTCGTTTGATTCATAAATTAAAAAAAAATTTTAATAGTCGGACAGACTTAACGGAAGAGGAACTTGGTCAAATTCTGTACATCACATTTTTTGTACTCCCCTTTAAGAAAAAAATACAAAAGCTTAAAAAAAATAATGAAAGTATTTTTATCTAGAAGTTTTTGTTTCACTTGAGGATAACTTCTAAAGTCTTGAGGAAAAGAAAACTTACTCCTCAAAAACAACAACAAAAAACCCCCCAAAAGACCAACTCTCATTTCCCTGCTCCTTCATCATGACGCTGCCAGCACCGTCAAGATGAAGTACAATAGTGTGTACTTACTGGGTTCAGTGTTTTTGTATTTAGGCTCAAAAGAACAAATGTGGTATCGTCTGACTGCAGCTCTTTCTCCAGCTGGCTGGAAGTTCTCCAACCATCTAGCAGCCACTCCTGCTTTCTCCTAACAGGAAGCATTTAATTTCATGTTTCTGTTGAAGAAGAAAAAACAAAACAACCTGAGTCTCTAGTTTATCTTCCTAAATCAGGATGTTTCACCAGAATACTGATTATGACCGGTGATTAGCGCATTTCCGTTCTCTCCGAATCGGTGCACGGGCTGCCATTTAAGCTGAGCGAATAACCTCTTTTTATTGCCCTCTTGTCTGAATACGTTAGCTTCTGGAGCTTATAGATGGTGCATGTGGTTAACTGGCCTGCAGCCCAGCCCTGCCAGGAAGCCATGCTGTGATGAATGGAAATGTGCAGATGCAGCTAATTGCAAGCAGAGGGAAAATGATACGGCTATGAGAGAAGCTTTGTGGGATTTCTTTTCCCCCTTTGGATGCACGTATATCTATAGAAACACTTTAAACAAGTATTTTAATGAATTTGTGGGGTTTAAGTAAGTCTTAAAGTGGTTAAATAGTGTGTTATGAATCAAAAACTGACTTTGCACATTACTTGGACAACATGCAGAGGAGGGCAGACAGAACATTTGTTCTCAAATCATTTTTTTCCCCCTCTGCCTCAGGATGAATAAATAATGAGCGGGATTCAGGAAAAACATGATAGCCAAGAGCGCTGCTAAATAACGCTTACCTGTCTACTGTGTCAGCAACATTGAAAAACACAATGATGAAGTCATTTTTCTCGTTTCCACCCCTGATGCAGTCACTGTTATGCAGCTATGCAGGGCAGCGCCGCTGAATGGATTATCAAAGATTTCCTCTCAGTTTAGAAAAACCACTGCAGGTTAGTCCTCGATGTGACAGGTTTATTGGGTTGTTGAAGGAACGTTAAATTTGTCGGGCCTTGTTTTCTCCCAATAACACTATCTGGCTCTGCTCTCAGCAGCTTATGAGCATGTCTTGGCGGATTTACAGTGTTATGCCAGGAAAGAGAGAGTGGCATGGCAGAAGCTGAGGCAGACTTTCATCAGATTAGCCTAGCTTAGCTTCTGGTCATTCAGCTCAAACAGGAAGCAAAGTCAGCTTTAGTTTGATGGATAGTTTAACTTGAATCATGCCTTGACTTTATGAATAAATAATAAATTAGAGCAAATAGTAGCTACAAGGTTTTACTCTGAGTGTCTGAAAATCTAATGGCCCTTTTTTTTTTTTTTTTGGTCCAGATTCTGTTGGAACCAGCTGTTATCCAGGACGTCCTGTCTGCGGGCAGTCACCTTCAGCTACTGGAGCTCCTCAGCCTCTGCTCGAACTACCTCATCCAGGTACACGTGCATGTACACACACGCACACACACACACACATCACATCTTCCCATGTTAATGGAGATTTTGCGATGACTTCCATTCATATTTTATTCATTTCTATAACCTTACCTAACCTAACCTAACCTTGACCCTAAACCTAACCATTAGCAGTACATGCCTAATCAAACGTTGCACTTTTTTTTTCAAACAATAATGACTAGTTTATCTATGGTTATTTTAATTGAAATGTTAGATAAATGTTTATGTATTTATATTAAATACAAAGCCCGTTAACTGTGACCCTTCCTCCTACAGCTAAATTTCTCTGGAGCTGGTTCTGTGCCTAACCCTAAGTGTAACCTTAACTCAGTTTACACCTTAGTCCTTAACTAGGAATGCACAATATATTGGCTTTGACATCTGATGTTGTTCATCTAACATACTGGCACAGCAATACTAATATCGGATATTGATATTGGTTCATATTTTCACATCGGTGTATCACTATCCCTGAACCCAAAAACAGAACTTCAACTTCAGGAGTTCAAAGGACCAACAGTAGGTCCTCGCAATGTTTTTTTTTTTTTTTTTTAATGGGTCTTTCAAGGTGGGAAATTATAAAAAACAAAAATACCTCATTACAATTTTCCATTCTCTAACCCCAGCGCTGAATCTAGCTTTACATATCAATAGCTCATGCATAACCACACCCTTAACTCCTTAACCTGAGCTCAGCTGACTTTTTTTTTTTTTTTTTGCTAAACCTTTAACGTGGATCCTAAAAATGACACCCTTCCTGAAGAGGGCTGGGATTTGGTGTCATGAGGACTACTAATCCTGAATAAATCCTTTTGGTAGCCATGACAAGAACCCATACGTCATGTGCAACTCTCCTCTGGCCTTGGCTGTAAGCATTACAGTACGATCAAACCACTGATTAACTTTCTTCTTATTAGATGGTTTTGCAATTTCTGTACCTTTATGGATGTGTTATCCTGTCATATTTAATAAAAGCTAACAAATATGGGGTTCATATGGGGTTGTCTTGCTATTTAAGTAGTTTTTTGCCTACTATTTTTTATTTATTTTTTTGGCATTGCTAATTTTTAGAATTCTTTGTAGCTTTTTTCAAAATCAGTAGTTTTCACCAAGATTACTTCACTTTTAAACACTTTTGGAAGAGGCCAGATGTCGATGTCATGGTTTTGTAAGCTTCTGATTCGTTAATTCACAACATTTGAATCAGTCGACGAATGTATTTTACCTTGACCACACTGTGCTCCATTGTGCGAGCTAATGGAAAAATCGATCTATCAGGAAGAATATTGCACACCTAAGCAGGTCTTGTTTAGTGAGTTGGTGTTTTTGAGTTAATTTGTTTGTTTATGTTTTGGTTATGACAAGATATCAGTCATGGCTCTAAGGTGCCATCTGGTGGTTGTAAACAGTCATGACCAGAAAACTTGCTAACTGAGTGACTCTTCTGCTTGAACTAAATGCTGGGTTCAGTATAAGCAATTGCTAATAAACTTTTAAATTATAGATATTAAAATATTGCTGAGGAGACTGATTTATCTGAACTTATTCCACATTTACTACAACCTGCCTAGATAGTATTTTTCGTAAAGTAGTGCAACAATTCTTTGTTTTATGGCAGTTTTGCTAACATAAAGATCTTCTGCAGGTGCTACAGCCCGTCACAAATGATGTTCAGTAGTTTTTAATAGGATCGGTTTTTACTAAAAGTAAATAAATTGGCTAATTAAAATAAAAAAATCTGAGATGTGACATCATTTTGTATCACCTTAGTGTCATGTGACATTGTTCTGATCACCGATTCATCTTTTTTCAAGTCAAACTAAGGCTAAATTGATAGAATAGGCGGTAATTTGCATTTAATATATTAAAATGTCCAGTTCAGCAAAACCAAAACCAGCATTTAACACCTAAACGTGGAAAAATAAAAGTTTCCATGGGTTCAGGAGAACCTTTCTCAGTCTGTGGATGTAATTGAGGTTAAGCAATTAAGCCTTGGCAAGATGATGATGTTGGCAGATTAATAAATAAAACAGGAAAACGACTAACTGAGGAAAGAAAGTATATTTCCACAGTCACCTATGATGTGAAGTGGATGTTAAGTAAAGGAACAGGGCAGATGGCTTGTCCTAGAATAAGTTAACTCTAATTTTAATTACATACAATAATCTACTCTAATTTGATCTACTTTCCTGGTTGGATCAATCCAAAAAGATTTGTTGATGAAGTTGTTTTCCTGGAGAATAATCACTCCTGTTCCAAATCAGAAACAAATCGTCCCTCTTTTGCCCAGCAGGGGGCTCCCAAGAGCGCTTTGCTTCTCACAGAATATACCCAGCTCTCCAAACTTCAAATTTGTTGTTGTATTTATTAATAAAAGCGTTACTTCAAGGTTAAAAAATAGCACACGTAAAATTCTTTTAAGTTTAAAATATAAATTTATTTAGGACTTTAAACATCTAACAAGTCTAAATATGATTATGTATACAGAAATTTTTTTTCATGAATTTTAGATGCAAAATTCATGAACATGAATTTTCCAGAGTTTTCTGTAAATAGACAGTCTTCACTTAGCATATACTTTGCAGTCTTCAGAATACCACGCCATGGTCAGTTTGTATGTATGTTTTGTTTACTTTGCGGTAAAACATAGCTCCTACGAATGTTTAAATGGCTTTTTAAATACAAATTTTCACAATCTGTCATAAAAGCTATCCACGTTACACTTTGTGTTTGAAAACAGACCCATGTTTGATGTAAATGGATTTTTATGGACACCCAGAAGATGGCAGTGTTGCCTCATTTTCTCTTATCCACCTTCCCCCCAGCTGCCTTCATCTGAAATGTTGTCATGCCATTACAGTGAACACAATGCGTACAGTATTTTTAAGCCATGCATCCTTTAGCCTCTCCCTGATCCTCCTGCAGGAGCTGAACGGCGTGAACTACCTGGAGCTGTACCGCGTGGCCGACCTCTTCCACCTACCCGCCCTGGAGGAGGCCGTGGTGGGCTTCCTGGTGGAGCATCTGTCTGAGCTGAGGCAGAACCGACAGGACGAGGCCCTGCAGCTGCCCTACCGCCTCCTCAGGGAGGTGCTCAAAAGTGACCGCCTCACCTCCTTGAGCGAGGAGGAGATATGGAAGGTAGTGTCTGAGTAAAGGTAGACAGCCGACTCACACTCGGTATGCAACCTTTATGACCTACAGAGCCATTTTGCTCTCAGGACAGCCAAATAAAACTTGCATAGAGCCACAAATGTCATGTGACTTTTTAAAAAATAGGATGACTTCTTAAGACAAATCTCTTCTTTAGGAAATTTCTTGTCATTTTTAAATAATGTATTTGTATTTTCAGGCTTTAAATTAAGGATATACATAAAAGGGGATAGATAGATTAGATAGATAGATAGATAGATAGATAGATAGATAGATAGATAGATAGATAGATAGATAGATAGATAGATAGATAGATAGGTCCACCCAGGCGTTTTTACAGCTGAATGGTTGATGTGGAGATTAAAGGATTTATCAAACATGCATGAAAGAATCAAATAAACTCTCCTAGTATGTTTTTGATTAGGGAACATTAGGGAAGGTATTAGGGAATACTGCCTCCTTAAGGCAGTATTACCTCCTTAAGGCAGTATTATGGTTGAAAAGGCCACTTGCGGCTCCACCGCCGCAGGTTGAAGAGCCCTATGGTGGACCAACACAAAGTACCAAAATGGTAGCAGGTCATGGTCTTCTAACATCTGATGAAGACAATCATCCCCACAACATGATGCTACCACCAGCTTTCACATTGGGAATGTGCGATATTAGCTTTCTGCCAAACACAGTGTTTTGAATGGAAACCAAAGTTTTAGTTTCGGTCTCGTCTATTCTGAGCACTTTCTTCCACATGCTTACTCTGTCCTCCACTTGGAATATGACTAACCTTAAACTGGATTTATATGCATCTCTTCCAGCAATAGATTTCTGACAAAGAAACCTATTTAATGCACAAGAAATAGTTGTCAGGTTAACAGATTTTAATTACCCGTGCTGTGAATCTGCGGATCCTTTTAGTAGTCCTTCTGTATGTTTTCATGCAATATCTTCACAGATCATCTACAGCAGGGCCTCAAGGCTTTTAGAAGTCATTTCATGACTTGTTTTAAAGCTCCAAACAAAATAATTATTTTTTCCACTGTAAATGTCAGATTGTTCACTTTGTTCTAGAATATGAAAATAGAAATAAATATAAACTTAACTACCTCAGCTCTCAAAATATAATTTCATTTGTTTCTTTGTAACTGCAAACAAATGATATTTTCTAGTTTGAATTTAAAAAGTTTGTGGCCGCTGTTCTAGAACCCAATCCCTGACCCGTCTGCTGTGTTACTGGGATTTTTGGGTTGCTGTTTGCTCTTTATTTGTTTCTGACAACCCTCTGGAACACTTGGATTAAAGCTTAAATTGAATTACACATGTGGACTCTATTTACCAACAAGGTGACCTCTAGTGGTAATTAAGATGTGTTCACACTAGCTCTGTTTAGTACGCTTTAATTGAACTCTAGTTCATTTGTCTAGAGCGTCCGGATCGTTTGGGGAGGCGTGAAACTCTGATGCGGACCAAAAAAGCAAACTCTGGTCCACTGAAAAACCTTGTTGACCTGAACTCTTGCGCGGTTCAAATGTATATGTGAACCCCAAGCAGACCGGATACTGCTCCAAAAGCAGGAAGTGGACTATAGCGCAGGGCATTCTGGGTAAATACAACCAAAACAAGCGTGTGAGGCCAGCACTACTTGGAGAAATGGCTCCTGCTATGGGAAAGACAAAAGAGATAACCGCTAAGACCTGACACCACTCCATTTTTGTTTACGTTTTGTGAAGAAGAAAGTTGCACTCAGTGTTTTCTGAGGTTTTTGTTTTTCTCCCTTCAGTGGTTCTTAGTGCAGCGCCACCACAGGCGAGGGCGGAAACAGGTTTTTCAAAGAGCTTGGTTCATGTGACTCGGTGAAGTACAAAGCGAATATGTAACAAATGTTGCAGTTTTGTTTCTCCATGAGTCTACAGGGCTATCAGCTGTGAAAACACAAAATGTTATGCAGGTTGTAACACTAACGAGGGTTAAATTCTAAAACATGTCACTCTTTTCTGACTTTTAGTTGGATAACATTTTGCATAAAATACATTGAAGCTTCTGGCTGCAATGTGAGAAAAAATGCAGAATAGTCACAGAATACTTTTGCAAGGCAGGAAAGCAGAGGATTAAAAGTAATCAGAGAGACTTGGTTGAACCCTGCCTTTCTCTGCTGAAGCATTGATATTGATGAGGGCATGCCGTAGTGAGCGGCGTGTCTGCATTTGCGTGCACAGGTGCAGGCAGACTGTCAGTCCGCATAAACACACGTGTGTGCGTGATGAACTGGATTGTGGAGTAAGATGGCGGTGCAGGATGGGGACTTGCCATTTTGACTGTTCATTTGCACCAATCAGCCCCCACACCACCTCCTCCTGCCCCACCTTCGTTCTTTCTCTCCCTCTCTTCTCTGATTAGGCCCACCGCGGCTCCATCAGGGCCCCCAATCCCCCAGCTGTCACTCGGCCGCCCGTCTGATTGAAAACAATCAGGCCTCTGATGGCACAATTACCCTGACCCTTTAGCCAGCCGCCGCTGCCATAATCAGCCTCTGATTAGGCTGCTTTGGGCCTCCTTCACTTCGCTCAGAAGGTTAATTTGGGCATCAGACGGGAGGAGAACGGCAAGCGCCGTCCGAAAGGGTGGGTGCCTGAGACGGTGAGGTTGGAAGGGTTTGGGGTGCGGGGGTACGTGCCAGTACCGGACCGATAACACCTCAGCAGTCAATCATCGTCACTCAGAGTTTTCTCTTACGCCGTGGAAATCGCATTTTCTCCACCTTTTGTATTTTTCCCCCCCTCTGTCTCTCTTTTATTTTGCCATCCTTTGCTCTATGTTTCTGTAGCATCCCCCTCCTCATCTTTCACACCCTACACACACACACACTCTTTCTGTCTCTCTTCTGCACTTTCTCTTTCTGTGCAGAGAGGAAGGAGGGAGTTGATTTATTCTGTGCCCTGAGGAAGTTGTGTGATGCAGCGTGACCTTCACAGTCAGCTGCTGCGGCGCGCTCACGCTCGCACACTGTCACTTCACGGAGATGAGGAGGAGAGAGGCGGCGTGTGTGTGTGTGTTGGGGAGAAGGGGGGGCGACAACCGGGGAAGAGGAGGAAGAGAGGTGCAGGAGAGTGACAGCGATGCCACAAAAAGACAGACAGAGGCCCTTACTTGTCGCATATTCGCACTTTTAAAGCAAATCGAGGCGTTTTTGTTTAATCATCACACATCAGATCTCGTGTCAGAACTCCAGATGTGTAATTATTGGGTATTTTCCAGATTTATCTGTGGTCATTTTTATTTTCCGTACCCTTTTCTCCCCCCTCACCCCTCCAAAATAAAACATCTCTGCCTTTCTTTCTGCTCTAATAAGTTCCCAGGTTCCGCACGGGTGGTGCTAAGGCCCACTTTGTTTTCCTAATAATGGTATCAGTTATCTCCAGTCGGCTCGGCCCACACTCACACCTAAAGAACCTTCCACCACTCGGCAGGTTCAATTAAAGCCTTTCCCGCCTGCTTCCCAGTTCACCTGCGTTGAACAAAGCAGGGCCGCCCGTGGATATTTACAGTCTGTATATTGAATGCTGCTGATTAATAAATGCTTGTGTGTTGGCAGCTATGGCTGCAGCGCCGGCTCACCGCAGTCCATCAGCTTCTTGAAGAAAACAAAACAGAAAAAAAAGAGAAAAAGATCCGATTAACAGCCCTTGAGACATTTCTTTTTCCCTTGCTTATGCTTGGTTTCCTTTACTTCCTTTTCATAATTCTGTCCTCCTTCAGTAACCTCTCGTGTTTCCTTCTCTTTCCTTTTTTAATGAAGAAAACAGGGAAGCCCAGAAAGCTATTCGTTTGAAATCTTAAAATAAGCAATGAATAAGTAAATTTTTCCTTACAACTGGACCAGATTGAATATGTTTTAATTAAAAGTGCATACAAGAAGCCTTTTCAAGGTCCTAGCCTTTATGGCGCCCTTGGTGAACCACCTTACCCTCCACACAGTTGTAGACCGAGTGGGGGGGAGGGGGAGTATTCTGTTGAGTATTCATTAGCCAAACAATGAACGATGTATACAGCATCACAATCCAATACTTTGGTTAATGTTTAGTTGCAGAATTCAAAGAGGTCAAAGTATGAAAAAACTAAATCTACGACTACAACTTATAAAAACTAAACGGAAACTAAGCAAAATTTAACTAGGAACTAATGAAAACCTTCAGACAGACTCTAAAAACTAATTCAAGCTAAGCGAATTAGACAAAAAGTCAATTAAATAAAACTGTGATGAAAAACCTAAAACTATTATAACCCTGGTTTGAAACTTTAGTTTAAATGCAGTCCTTTACCTTAATTCTGCGATTTCCAGACCCAGCATCTTCTTGGCATGATTTCTGATCCAGTTCTCCTCCCTCTCTGTTCCAGTTGCTGGTTCTCTGGCTGGAACACGACTACCGCTACCAGTACGCCGAGGATCTCCTGCAGCACGTCCGCTACGGCCTGATGGACGTCCCCGCCCTGCACCACCTCGCCAACAGCCACCCCCTTGTTCAGTCCTGCCCTACCGCCGCCGCCCTGGTGGACGAAGCTCTGGACTACCACCACGCCACCTTCGCTCAGCCCCTCCGCCAGTCGTCCAGCACCAGGCCTCGATTCCAGTCGCTCACCCTTTACATAGCGGGGGGCAGAAAGCGGGAGGTGAGCAGAGTCAGGGAGTTGCGCTACTTCAACCCGTCGGCACAGGAGCACATGCGGGTGGGAGGGGGGTCCAACTGGAGCGAGCTGGCGCCCATGCCCACCGGGCGCAGCCATCACTGCATCGCAGTGATGGGGGACTTCCTGTTCGTGGTGGGCGGAGAGGTGGAGCACGCCACGGGCAGGACATGTGCCGTGAGGACCGCGTGTAGGTACGACCCCAGGGGCAACCGGTGGATTGAGATCGCCCCGATGAAGGCGTGCAGGGAACACTTTGTCCTGGGAGCTCTGGGTCAGTACCTGTACGCCGTGGGTGGCAGGAACGAGCTGAGGCAGGTGCTACCCTCGGTGGAACGCTACTGTCCAAAGAGGAACAAATGGATGTTCGTCCAGCCCTTCGACCGCTCCCTGTCCTGCCATGCTGGGTGTGTGGCTGATGATCTGCTCTGGGTCTCAGGTACAAAGCGATAGGGAAAGGAAGAAATACAGTATTCTCTAATATGAACAACCATTACCTCAGGTGTAAATATACAGTTGTCCAGAAATATTTTTACTCTCTTTAAAGGGGCAGTATTATGTAAAATCTACTTTTTTGAGCTTCACATTGTCATAATATTGTCAAAACCATACTTGGAGTGTTGCCTTCTCTTGAAAGAGAATGAGTTTTTAAAGAGGCAAAGGCCCAATTTCAAGGCATTAAATCACAAAGTCAAATTTCTTTTGAGTCATATTTCATATTTAGTATTTTTATAACAGCTGAAGGCGACATAGTAAAGTGATTGCACTGTAAAATGGCACTATGTACCCGAAAAATACATTATACTGTCCCTTTAAACCTTTTGACATTTTTCTACCTTACAACCACACACGTCACTTTACCTTACTGCGATTTTATATGATTGTGCAACACAAAAGAAGGTATATTAGAGAAGTTTAAGGATAATGATATGTGGTTTTCATAAATAATTCACTAATATTTAAGTCTTGTCGAGTTTATTTTTTGTATAGTACATTTCAGCAACAAGGCATTTCAACCTGAATGAAGTTGCTAAGATGAACGTGTATGAAACGTTGCAACCATTTTGTACCCAAAACACCTAAAACCACAAAGGCATCCATAAAAATTTAATTCAAAATATTTGCACTTATTTGTGTTGCTCTAACAAGTATAATACGAAGAAAACACAATTGGGTTGAATGCTTTTTGCAAAGCTCTGTAACTCTGCATGATCACACGTAGACACATTTTGGACTTTCAGACTTATTTGTTACGCGTAAAAAATTAAGTTCAACATGCTGCACTTTTGCATTGCAGGCGGAGTTACAAACACAGCACAGTACCAGAATCGGCTCATGGTATACGACCCAGAGCAGGTGAGTATCAGACAGCTAAATCAGGCACTTAGAAATATTTAACGAAACGGATGGGATCTAGAACATCACTTAATTTCCCTTTTGGACTAATACGGGTTTTTTTTAATAGTTCACATATTTTTGCTTTGCTGTTCAGTAAAAATGACGTGAACTGTACTGTACCTGCTCCAAGTCAGTGGCAATCTGGAGAAATGGGATGCACCTTCATTTCTACTGCAGAAACATGTGCGACTTGTGTTTCGTAAGCAGTTATCAATCCTGTAGCAGACAATGACGATATATTTTAAACTATTTTTTTCTTATAATAAAAATACATTATTACGCATTAAATTCTACTTTATACTAGCTGGTAAAATATTAAGACACAAAAATCTTAGCAATTAAAAAAAATATATATATTATCATCAATATTTAACAAAATCAAACCCACAGGACACCCTTACCCTGCCACTCCCCCAGTCAGCTCCTACAGACTAGCAGCAGCAGCAATTAGCAAACACTGAGCATCTGCAGAACTCCTAAGAACAGTGACATGTTGTGATGACGCTGAAGGGGGCGTGTCGGAACAGGTAGGAAGTTCTTAAAGAGACAGAGGCCCAATTTCAAGGCGTCAGATACAGACTATGATGCAGTCAGATTGCTTTGAAGTTTTTGATATATACAGCACTCTCTTAACTGAAGGTAACATAGTTACTTGACTGTGCTATAAAAAGAGACTATGGATATGTAAGATTCAGACACTCAAATTGAAATTTCCTACAAGATCAATGTGGCGAAGACTGAGTATAACTCAACGTGATCCAGCTGTGAATAGATCTACTGCTTCCATCATCAAACCTGACTGTTTGTCTGATGGGTTAGTATTTATAGACCTAAACAAAAACCCCACAAAATATATCCAACTCCTATTCTCTTGTCCACTTTTCAAAACTAACTCAAACAGCTCAACACGTTGGGTTGCAAAGAGCAGTGTTTCTGTTTGTGCAGCTTTGAAGAGGCCCGAACTGTGTGTGTGTAGCACAGAGGCATGCGGTGTGTATCCACGAAAAAGTGCACATCCATATGGGTCTGCGTTTCCGCTTCCAAGCGAGGGAATGAAGAAGCGAGAGGTAGAAAAGGGAGAGAGTCTCATTTGTATTCACCACGAATCTACATTCACCTGCCAGAGCAACAGCAACCCCCCACCCACTCTACCCTCAACAGATGGCCACCCGTCAGCTCCCAGCAGACACACACACATGCACACACACTCTCATTCTCTCCCTCAATCAAGTACGCACACACACGCACTGGCACAAAATAAGCTTCCCCACACTTAGTGAGATGAGCAGGGATCCTTGGTGTAAAATGGAGTGGATGAAACATATGATTAGAAATAGGGAGGGAAGTCATTAGTACAAAGCAGAGCTCCAGTGTCACGTTATTTATCTAGCACTGAGCATACATCAATTACCCATGCATGGATATGCTTAAATATTAATCTCCTCATTCGTCCTCGTTCCCTCTCCCACCTTCCTCCCTCTGCTCGCCGCCCGTCAGGATCAGTGGCTGGCCCGCAGTCCCATGCTGCAGCGGCGCGTGTATCATGTCATGGCGGCCGTGAGGCGGCAGCTCTACGTGCTCGGCGGCAACGACCTGGATTACAACAACGACCGCATCCTGGTGCGTCACATCGACTCCTACAGCATGGACCTGGACCAGTGGACCCGCTGCTCCTTCAGCCTCCTCACAGGTGAATGTGACGTTAACGTCGCGGCTTCCTCAACCTGAGTTCAGTTGGACCGTCGTAGGTCAGGAGAAATTATGTAATGAAGATTCAAAGCAGTTGTTGGTGTTTACTTGTGTCCTTTAGATGAGTACGTTAAAGTTTTGGTTAAAGATACCAGAAACATTAACACGTAACTTTTCCTCTGGTTTCTCTCAGTTGCACTACTAAGAGGGGGACCAGGTGTGGCCATGGCCCCCCTGTTGGGAAATGTTGGCCACCTCACCGTCCTCTTAATGAATAAAAGCATCATTTTAAAAAAAAAAAAAGGCTTTTCTTTAACATTAAAATGACTAATGATCTGAAACAATTAAGTGTGACAATAAGCAAAGACAAAATCAATAAGGAGGGAAACACATTTTTTCCTGGTTTGTTTAATTATCTATCACAAAATATTAAGGCCATACTAAGAAAAAATAATAGATAAAATTATGAGAATATAGTCATGATATTGCAAGAGTAGTCATATTATTACAAGAAGAAATTATACAAGAAATAAGTCATAATATTTCAAGAAGTCATATGAGAATGATGTCCAAATAATAGAACGAAGTCACAGTGCTTTGAGAATAAAGTCATAATGTTATGACCATAAGGTCATATTTCCAGAATAATGTATGAGAATGTCAAAACAATCCAAGAAAAAAACTATACTAATGTTCGCATACCATTGTAATATGACTTTATTCTTGTAATTTCATTAATTATTTTTTTTTTTTATTTTCTTAGCATGGCCCTAACACTCTGTTGCAATAATCTGTTCCTTCTAGCCTCTCTCTCTCTCTGTCTCTCTCAAAAAATAAAAAAATATCCAGGTCACATGAAATAGAACCAAATCTCAGTCTGAGTTAAACTTTCCTCTTTTTGCTCTCAGGGGAAAATGTAGCAATATTGAGAACCTTCATGTCTGTGGTCCTCAGGTCAAAACGAGTCTGGAGTGGCCGTCCATGACGACAGGATTTATGTGGTAGGAGGTTACTCCATTTGGACCAACGAGCCTTTGGCGTGCATCCAGGTGAGAGCTGTGACTGTTGAACGGGATTTCAGCCGCAGTGTTTACTTTTAGAAACACGTGGCTCATTAAACGCACAATCTGACTGATTGTCTACATACTGTATTCAATAACTGGCTGCAACACAGAGAGGTTATTTTTTATCTGGGTCTGAATTTAAGCTGGGCATTTTTAAGCTGTCCTAACAGCAGTTAGTTGGTGTGAAGAGCTGCTCTCCACTTTTATATCTTGCAGGACTTGCTACTAATCCATATAAACTCCTTCAATAATCTGGGCCAAAGTGTCGACCACTGTGAGTCGGAAGCTGAAATGTCAGCAAAGAAACTAGGACAGAGCAAATACAAAAATTACGTAAATTACTATGTGATAAAACACAATTTCATTAAAAAAAAAAAAAAACACAAAACATTACATAACATTTCTCTTTTTGTGGAAATATTTACCTGTTTGAAGTTTGAATTGAAAGCCTCACTGACTGAACAGGACCAGGATAATCCTGACATTAAACCATTCACATTCATTTATAACATTTATTTATCTATAACAGGCCAGAAACATGACTGGATGAAACAACACACATCTAAAAAAGCTGCTGAACTAAAAACTTTCACTCAAGATCAACAGTTATTCTAATAATAAATCTGCAGTCAGCTCTAGTGGCCACTTTTTGTTTGTTTCGCTTCACTGAAGCAAACCAGTCACTTAAAGTCGCACTTTAAGTGACTTTAAGTACGACGATAAATTGCAGCATTAATTTTGTGATTAACTATAATATTGTTTTCTGAGACTGTATTTGTAATGCCATTGTAATGCTAGCTTGCATTCTCAAAGATCAATAAACTTAAATTTTGTAAAAAAAAAAAAATTAAAATTTTTTTTAAAAAAAAACACTGGACACTAGAACTGGAAGATATTTAAAATATCCAAAATAAAAATGACAAATAAAACATAAATAAAATTCTTTATGACGGCCCTGATTTATTGCATATTGCAACAGGCTTTGGTACAGAATGAATTTCCTGTTTCAGGTGCTGGACCTGAGCACGGAGGGGAAGGAGGAGGTTTTCTACGGACCGACACTGCCTTTCGCCTCAAACGGGATTGCAACCTGTTTCCTCCCGGCTCCTTATTTCACCTGCCCCAACCTCCAGACGCTACAAGTACCCCATCACAGAATAGGTGCTGTGTAGCCCACTGACTTGGAAAACGTCTGCGAACCAGACGACGGATCGGTCGGCGCTTGCGAACCAGAATGAGGAAAAGCAGCCAGCAAAGAGAACTGGCTGCTCTAGCGTGGGTGTAACAGGGGAAGCCGGGCCGCTTCTTCAAGCTGTTCTTCCTGTATCAAGACCGGGACATCATTCAGACTCACTGGAAGGTCCGTCACCTCCATTGAGACGGACGGGGTAAATATAGTTGAGCGGTCCGATCAGCCACAGGAAACGGAAAGTTGCCGGAACCAATAATAGGGCTGTAAGTTTGTTTTCTACCCTGCGAACAACAAACCCACCCCCAAAAAAGTCAACAATGTCCATCGATTCCCATTTCGAGTTTCTGAGGCAGACCAAGACGAACATGTTGCAGATGCAACACTGGAATTTTTTTTTAATCCCTATCAGGGCTGCCCAAAGTGGGTCCTGGAGGGCCGGCATCCTGCAAGTTTTAGTTCTCTCCCTGGTGGTACCAACAACCTTTTCAGCATGTCAATGTTCTTCTCAGGCCTTCCAGGGAGACATCATTTGATCCAGGAGCGTTAAACCAGGGAGAGAACTAAAACATGCAGGATGCCGGCCCTCCAGGACCCACTTTGGGCCCCCCTGCCCTAAGTGGAATCTGTTGAATTTGGCAACAGATTCAACATACAGAATGTAGCTGCGCTTCCATTAAAAATGTGCATAAAACATTTGTAAAAAAAACCAAACAAACAAAAAATGACATTTTCACAATTGTTGCGTCAACATTAAATTGAAAACGCAATTAAAATCACACGTGAATAAGTTTGTTCACATAAGTCATTCAGAAACATTCTCTTGCCACTTCCTGCTTTCTTCTTTGTCTTTTCCACCAGTAGTAACAGCCGACTGTTGATCATGTGACTCACATGATGTGAAGAAGAAAAAAAAGCATTCCGTCGTAATTTTGCAAAATGAACAAATTTTGGCACGGCCAAAAAATCACTTAATCTTAGCGCGAAAACTTTACCTAAAAATGTGTGTTTGTTTTTTTTCCAAAATTGGGTTGTTTTCATTCATATAATTTAATTATTAACCTTCAGTAATTCCAATTTGCACAACCATACGGTCAATGGAAACGCAGCTGGTGTGTGAGCTATTGAGGCTTTTATTTTACGCTCAGGACCCGAAGACTGTTTGTGTTTTTAAAATGAATGTCTGGACATTCAAATCATGTAATACTTATTATTCTGCATTGTCAAACATTTGCTTTTACTAAAAGAGAAAGAGAGAGAGAAAAAAAAGTGCTAGCACATCCCTCATGTATCCGAAGCAACACGTCTGCAAGAATATACGGAAGGAACTGCAGAATAAAGATGCTACTTAAAGGACATCAATGCTTGGTGGTTGGTGATTCTTTATGGAGTTACAGATAATTTTATGCAGATATTAAACCATTCTCACATTCCATGTGCTTTCCTCTCATACTGCTGCCATCGCAGGACAGAGCTTGCACCACCCACCCCCACCGGGTGAGACGTTCCACAGTCAAGATGAAGCTGAAAAATGACTAGCAATGACAGAAAATGGGAGTTGGGTGATTGTGGACGACAAGAGTGAGACTTCACGTGATTAGGTGCGAGCCAAATCCAGATTGCAAGAGATTGCTGCAACTTAGAGAAGGCGAGAATAAGAGGATCGGAACAAACAGTTCCCTCCATTCTCTCCCTCTCCGCTTTTCTTTTCTTTTCTTCTTTTTCGAAGTCCTGAACTATTTGGAGCTCGACTGTCATGATATCTGCAAATTAGAGCAGAGACGGATCCCGACAGCTCTCATTCTTTGCTACTTAGAGATCAGAGGTGAGGCTTTCTCTTTAAATATAGGAAATGTCAGAATGGAAAGCTAGACCTTTTTTCTTTTTTTACAATATGTGCATTATGTACACCACTGAAAATGTTCAGGTTCCACCTATTGTGCCTCTTAAGACAATTTTCTTGTTATTTCAGTGACGTGACGGATGGTCCAGTTAACCACAAGCCGGCTTAAGAAAGTTCGATTTCTCCCAGATGAAAAAGTTTGTTAGAGGAAAACCTCTTAGTCGCTCTCCAGACTGTTGATTTCCTCCTGCCCACTTTGTCCAAGCAGGGACAGCAGCTTCATGTATGCAGTCCTGCAACACAGAAAGATGTGTCACCTTACAATAACAATGTTATATATTTAAAAAAATCCCTGACTTCCTGTATAGACAGCTTATAAATAGTTTAAAGGCTGTGAAAAATGTGCCTACTTGACTTCCTCTGTGATTCATGGTGCTCACCTCAGGGCCATGTTCTTGCCCAGGCCACGTTTGTGTTCGGTGCTCCTCAGACTGAGAGTCAGGCTGGGGATGAGAGCTCCAACCGCAGCGGGATCCAAGACGGCAACCGTCTCCAGGACAACGTACACCTGCCTGTCGTAGACGCCCACGTTCTCCTCCACGAACGACCTGAGAGCGTCGGGATCGCATCGAGAGGAAGTTCCCAGTTACAGGGCACACCGCTCATCTTCACATTCAAACGATTAGAAATTTCCCAGCGTGTTTTTTAACTGCTGTTAATTAATAATGTGTAATAATGCAGGGAAATGACGCAACGCTGGAGATATTTAGTAAAGTTACCGTAAGGCGGCGATCGTCAACTCGCACGGCCTCACTGTAGACGCAGCGACGCATCGCTCCACCACGAGCTGCAGCGCATCCGTGCTCATCTTCCTCACTGGGCAAACAATAACACACACACTTGTCAATTTTGTGTTTGCATATGTGTAAAATGAACTGAAGCCTTACAGTGACATTAATATCAGTTCATACAGCTTGAACTTTTTTTTAAATTTTTTTTTTTTTTTACATTTCATCAATTTACAACCACAAGCTTTATTTTTTTTGCGTGTGTGTTTTTATCCAACAAACACAAGAGTTGTGCACAATGGCGAAACAGAATGAAAATCTGAAAAGTGCGGCACGCATGCAGCTGCAAATCTGTTGGGATTAAAACCCAAACTCAAGTCAAATTGAATAGAAGGTGCAATGCAGGGATGCACGATATATCGGCGCTAACATCAGTATCGGCCGATTTTAGTTATTTTGTAACGTGTTGGTATCAGTCTGATAAGGAAAACTAGGCCAATGATTTCAATTGATATTTATTTTCATCCGGTTGTTTTATTAACTTTCCAAAGGTGTTGAAACTGTATAGAAATATATGGATGTCAACATCGTTTATCGGCCATAGCATCAATGTTAATATCAGATATTGACAACAAACCATATTTTCATATCGGTGCATCCTTAGTGCCACGTATTAAAAAAAAATCTCCTCTCTTGACTTTGGCTGTTTGTCTTACCCGTCGGCTCATTGACCAGCATCAAACAACGCAGCAGAGCGGGAAGAGGCAGCGTCAGGAGGGAGGCGTCCGTGTCTGCGTTTCGCCTCAGCAGCTCCAACAGGAACATCAGGACGGACGCGAGGCGAGGCGGGGGGGCGTGGCTTTTGAACTGCAGGAAATTCTCGCTGCGAAAAGCAACAAGAGGTGATTAGTCTGTTGGAGTTTTATAGTCAAAGGGCTCCCCAATCCTCGGCTGTAGAGGCCTACCAAAGCACCTCCAGGACGGTCCTCCTCAGCGCCGCTCCCCTGGCGGTCGGCGCGCCCTCACAGGCACCGAGCAGCACCGGGTGGTTGGCGACCACGCCCAGAGAGGGTGAGGCGGGGAGGAAGTGGTCCAGGTATCTACGGGTTACAGAGCGAAGCTGCAGCTTGAGGCCGGCACCCTGGGACTGAGACACGCCTGACGCCACCGACAGACCCTGGGAGAGGATTCATCATCAGAGTAAAATCCTCAGAACAAAGTGGCAAATGATGGTTTTTTTACTGGTTTGCGTCCAGCAGATGTCCGTCCTGACCTGCAGATAAAGCGGTAAGCTGTCCCTCAGAGCTCTGTCCTGCTGCGGGAGCTTGGGCGGCAGCAGCAGCCCGTCCACGATCCGGAACAGCAGCTGCTGGGCTTTAGAAGTGGCCAGCAGGGGGCTCCAATGCTTCACTACGCAACCTGGAGACGCACAGCAACAAACCAACCCAACTCTAGCAACAATAATAAAAAAACAGAGAACATTTCTGTACTCTACATGCTGATTCTCTACGTACCCACAGCCCAGTACGCCAGCTGCATCCCCTCCTGGTTCTTGCCGACTACATACGGCTTCACATGTTTCAGGACGTCACCGATGTAGTCCAGGGCTCTGGTCGCCGTGGCCGACCGCTCCGACAGCAGCTGCAGCCCGCTGTAAACACTGCCTACAGCCTGACAGCGTAAAACACATAAGGAGAGAACGTGTCACTCGTAAACACAGGCTGCTGCAAACCTGACATGACCAGGACACAAGCAGAATGTATTTTACAATATATTACACAACAACTTGGGGGAGAAAACAAAAACAAGACATTTTGGAGTCAAAAGCCAGCAGTATAGCAAGATTAGTTCTTGCCAAATCATATATTATCAGAAATACTGCAAAGGCATCTGTCACCAGTGAGAAATGGTTACCAGCCGCATCATGATAATAAATTTTACTGGACAATAAATTGTTATATTCTTGTTTTAAGATCATTTTCAACTAATATAATGATAATAATGGCTTAATAATCCAAGTTCATGCTCTCAAAGACCAAAAAACGTTTGTACAAAGCACTTCGCGCTGGAACTGGTGTAGATTTTATATATCCAAAACAAACAATAAATAAAAGAGAAATAAAAACCAGGGTAACTGAAACCATGAATAAAATGGATTATGAAGATTTTGTAAATAAAATTGCCCTTCAAAAGTCAGTCAAAAATAATCAGCAGACTGGAAATTAGCTCATTTTAATTGCGATTAACTGATTTATTGATTTATTGCGACAGGCTGAAGTGTTACCTTGACAAACGTCTCCAGGGCTGCAGTCGGCTCGGGAACGGCAGCCGGGGGAGGAAGTCCGGCTCTCTGCAGAAAGCCGTCCACCTCTGGGAGTCGCAGGACGAGCCGGGTCAGTTCGCACAGCTGCTCCCCCACTGCCCGGGCTGGGGCAAAAACAGGAAATATTCAGAAACTGCAATACTTGATAAAGAAGACGTTTGGAGAAATATCTAAAAAGCAGGGGTGTGCCGATGAATTGACCTAATCTAGTGATCTTCTCTACCTCTGAAAAGGTCTGAAAACCTAATTAAAGACTTTTCAAGACCTATTTAATGTCACTTTGACAGAAATTTAGGACCAAAAACAAACTATGAATATGAAGAGTGTGTGAGGGAATCTGCTTTATTACAATCAAACTACATAAAAACAGTGAAACTTCTTAGATCTGGTTGTGGATCTTTCCTACAGCCCAAGCGAGACTCTATCACCCAGAATGCACCTCTCACATTGCCAACCGAATTGAGCCAGCGCTGAAAATGAATGTCATCCAACCACTTGCCCACGATAGATGTTAAAAAAAGCTAGATGCAAGGGTAGCATCTGATTAGCGGTAGCTTCAACTGCCTCGAGTCACAGAACACAACCATAACGTCTGAGCTTGACTCAAACTTTTGCCTGACAGAAAAGTCCCAAAAGAAAAATAAACTATACAGAATATACAACGTAAAATAGCCCTGTCACCACAAAATTTAAGACCCGTGATTAACATATTTAAGGCCAACTTAATTTTTTTTGTAATTAAGACATTTTAAGGCCTTGATTTTAGAAATGTGAATTTAAGATGTTTGAAGGATGTGCAGACACTCTGCTGACTGGGTGGGCATGTGCAGAAGCCTAGTTAACTAGAAATTTTGTCCCTATATTTAGCTATTTTTTAGACAACAAAATTAATATCAGACAAAGTCAAAAATCGGCAGGTCAGGCTTTTCTAAGATCTGTGATTGGTCAGAAAACTGCAATTCATGCACCTCTACTAAAAAGGAAAAACCCTGAGAGATAACGTGCTAGGAGTTTGAAATCGTGGGGATCGATGCACCATATGCATACAAAGAAAAAAGAAAAAAAGTAATGTGTGGTTTGATGGAATTCTAGACCCAATTACCCGTTTTGCTTTCCGTCCCGTCCGGGTTCTTGTGGAGGTGTTGCTGCAGGACGCATCGGATCCAGGCCCTCACTGAGAGGCCTTGAGCCGAACCCGGGGCCGCGCCGCTTAGTGACGCCACCAGCTCACTGAAAGGTAAGTTATGTGCACAAGGTGTCGCAGGTACGTTTCATGAGAAACAAACACAATATGTTCACAGCCAGAAGCAGAGACCGACGCTAAAAATACGTGGGGGAATGTATGCGATTTGTAATTTACACTTAACGAGAGCTGCTGCGGCGTTCACACTTCTTATTCTCTGACAGAAGGACGTCAACCAGGATTTACTGTTTAGTAGATGCAGAAATATGAAAATCCTTTTGTGTTGACAACAAACAAATGAGTCCAGCTACGCATAAGAGGATTGGATGCTTTTAATACAACAACTATTGTAAATAACACTTAAAAAGAGATTAAGATGTGGAGAAAAAAACCCAAAACTTTTATCTATTCAGGTTTAGGACCTTAAGGAACCTCGATGTGACGCCGATCCCAAAGTTTTTGTGATGAGGACGGATGTGAAAGGTTGAGTCGGACCTGTTCTGGAGCAGATGGGGAAGGTAGCGCGTCACTAGGAGCGGGTGGACCATATCGTCCCAGCCGAAGAGCTGCATGATGGTCTGAACCGGGTTGGGCTGCAGGTCCTGAGGGGCAGAACTGGGCAGGTCAAAGGCGAGCAAGGTGAAACCTGAAAATAAAAGCAAACGAATTCTGAACGATCCTAATCCTCAAACAGGTGCAACGTAATCCAACTCGTCTTGGAATTTCACTTTAACCAACTTCAATCTTCTGCATAGGGCTGCAACTCACGATTCGTTTAATAATTGATTATCTTTACGATTAATCGATTAATCAGACTAAAAGAAGAAATTTTCATTTAGACACTTAAGTCTTTTTTTCATAAAAACATCAATATATAATAACAAATAATTATCTTCCTTTTTCTAAACAACAAAAACAAAGATTTCATTGTCCAACATGCAATGATGTAGCATTTTAGTGAACGCTTCATCATCTGGAGCAAAGAATGCAGAGAAAGAAATACTTCTAACGTCAACATGTGAAAAGCTCAGCCCTTTCTGTTCAGCTCATCAGTACAGTGTAGTAACAGATTCATAACTGGACGGCAAAAGATTCTTAATGGCAGATTTTGTTTGTTTATTTTACCGATTTTGAACCGGGAGAATCAAAAGCTTCAGGGGAGTTCATATGTACAGATATGTTATTCATTTTACAGTTTTGGTTTAATTCCTGCTGAGTGTCTTTTTCTCTCAGCAAATGGAGTCTGTATACTCCAGGTAATGATTACTGAAATAGTTGATGATAATTTCAATATTTAACTAATCACAATTAAGCCAATCAATCATTTCAGCCCTGCTTCTGCATTTAAAATTGTACTTTTTTTTTTTATCTTATTCTATAATTAATATAAAAGTTTCATATAAACTATGCTCTCTCTCTTGTTGTTTTTGTTCTCTTGCTCCATATTGTCTCGTCTTGTTTTCCTCTCAGTGGGCGTTGCATACCTGCAGCAGCATCTGCCAGCTGGGCCGGCGGGGTCTGGGAGAGGCGTGAGCTGTGCAGGAAGGGGAAAAAGTGCAGCCACAGAGCGGAAGCTACCGCTAGGTGGCGCTCCCTAATCACACTGGCTGGAGCCGGAGCGAAGGCCGGGATGGGCGCTGACTGGACGCTGTGCTGATGGACCCGTCTGGTAGAACACACACACACGCGCGCGCACACACACACACGCGCGCAAATCCTTAAAACACGAGAACAGATAAACAATTCTATAAAATGTAACAACACTCCCTCTTGGTTGGGCTCCAAATCCCCTCCCTCTTTTCCTTCCCCTTTGCTCCCTTGTTTCTGTCTTTCACTGCTCCTTCATGTCTCCTCTCTCTCTCTCTGCTGTCTCAGGGGGGATTACTGAGTGTGGTGGTGCGCTGCAGTGAGGAGGAGGAAGAGAAGGAGGAGGAGAGGTGGGGGTGTGAGGAAGGAGGATATCACAGGCATACAGTGGAGCCTAATGCTGATCCCCTGTACACAGAGCGTAGTTTGGCTCGTCTGGCTCATCCCTGGCCCTGGCTAGCAGAGCAGCCCCACAGTGGCTGGCATTAGCCCCCGATAAGCAGCTGAAGGAGCTGTAATCTCATTTAGACTGAAGATGATCCTCCTGTCCCTCTCACTCTCCTGGACGGCGGTGTGAAAACGCAGGGGTTAAAGTGTGCAGGAGAAGGTTTGAGGAACTACCAGCAGCCCCCTTTCCTGCCTTCCACACACAGACACGCGCACACACGTCTACCGTCTTCCCTTCCAGCAAGGTTGCATCTAATCCAGAGAGCTGAGACAATCGATTAGAGTCTGAATTCATTAGGCTTGTTACTACAGCGGAATGGGCCTTTCACACCCATCAACCCTCATTGTACAAGACATCATCAGAAAACGTTCTTAATCCTCCCTCTTTGTGGCTTCTTATATACAGTACACACACACACACACACACACAGCAGGACTAAATACCATTAGACTGTCATCCTTTCCCTCTTATTCTGCTTTGAGAGAAAAAGCAGAGAGAGTACTTTGCATCCTAAAAACACCAGACAGAATCCTCAGACACATCCAAGGACACAGGTTTCAATTAATTTGTGTCTTTTTCTAGGTGACGCAAGTTTGCACATTTATTTTAATTAAATAAAATGCTTCAGTATTTACTAAGTCGTTTAATGCAAAGGGAACTATTTTTATGACTGGGTATTTGCAGGTTTCAGTAAGTCAAATTTATTTATTTTCGTTTCTAGTCCACGTGGACTAGCTCAAAATTTCACATGCACGAAAGTTCGCCTGTCCCTTGAACGCCTCATCGCGCAAGTTCCGTAGGAAACCAATGGAGAGGGAGCGACGTCGCCTTCAGTGTGTTGAGCTCTTTACTCTGCTGCTCTCTTACATATAATGCACCTGGCGTCGTCTGGGTTGACAACAGAGGTGAGCCAGTTGTCAACACGAATGCCGATAAATTTCTACTAGCATCCTGTATTTTAAGCCAAGTTTAAGTGTCCCATACCAGACCGGTTTCCCGTATTTGACTGCGGCCTGCCACAATCACTAGATGGCACTCCTCTCCTCTCGTGCCTTGATAAAATCCATCCATTTTCTAACACTCTTGTCCCTAGTGGGGTCTAGAGGTGCTGGTGCCTATCTCCAGCTAACGAGAGGCGGGGTACACCCTGGACAGGTCGCTAGGGCAACACAGAGGAACAACCAAACAACCATGCACACACACACTCTCACACCTAGGGAGAATTTAGAGAGACCAATTAACCTGACAGTCATGTTTTTGGACAGCTGGAGGAAGCTGGAGTACCCGGAGAGAACAGGGAGGACATGCAAACTCCATGCAGACCCCGGGCCGGGAATCAAACCCTGGACCTTCTTGCTGCAAGGGTGCTACCAACTGCGCCACTGTCAGCCAGATTAGCCCTAAAGACAAGCAGCCCCCTAGATAAAATGTCACGTCGAAATAGAAAGAGTAGCGCAGCTGTGCTTCGTCTGTTAACGACTCTTTCGGTCAGAAGTCGTAGCTAATTCGAGTAATTAAGTTTATATAGAGAAAAATACAAAGAACAGGAGAAATTAGTGGGAACAAAAGAATCTCCGGGCTAAGCCTATTAGTGACTAAACCTTTAGCAGTTTATGCAGTCAGGAGTTTTCTATTGGACATTGAGGTGAGAACGATTTATCTCCGCTGCATAATGATAAGTAATGTGTCGAAATGTAAGACGTTTTTAAGGACAAACACTCTGCGCTAATCATACATTATCTTTCAATCCTATCGCACGGAAGACATGTCAAATTAATTGTTCGTGCAGCATAAGTAATATTAAAGAAAATAAGAAAAAATCCAACAGGGCCAGCCAATGCCAGCTCATTGTCCGGTCAACCAAGCAGAGGGTCATGGACAGAAATCAAACTGAGGAATTATGGCGTCTTGCCTCAGCGCCGTGACCGTGAAGGGCCACCGTCCGGACCCTCTGCCGCTTGGCAGAATAATTCTCTTAATGTGTGCAGATTCCACATGGTTCTTAATAGACATAATGATGCACTGGCTAAATTTGCCAGGCTTCATAATTACTCATTAATTGTGTCACAGGGAGAGACATTAATCACAAAGAGATACCAAGAATCGCCAGGCTTTAGGAATTAGGTTTAATTCGGTGGGATGTATTGGAAAGAGGGGTCTTGTTTGGCTAAATGGGTCAACGTGGTTGGAGGCATTAACAGGAGGTCGGGGGTGGAGGGGGGCTGCCTCTGGGAGTTCTTTCCTCTCTCCCTCCTTGGTCCATTAATGTGCAAATGTCTGCCCTGCCCTTCCCTCACTTCGGAGTTCGAAAGTTTGGGATTACTGAAGTTAATGAGATGCGATGTTATAGGAACCAGACTGCGTACACCTGGGTCACTGTGCGGCTTTTGGGGTGTGGGCATCTGTGCGGGTTTAAGGTTTCAAAGATGGACCACCAGACCATTAAACCAATCCTCAAACATGTGAAATGGCAACTGCTGGTTTCACAAAGGTTCGGTTTTCCAGTTTGATTATCATTTATTAAGTTTTTGACCTTGCAGAAATAACTGGAGGCAGTGAGACAAGGTGGCGGCGGCGGCTTTGTGCAGTAGGGCAACTTGTCTTTAAGGCTAGCCTGGTCATATTTGGACGTTTATAGTAAAATTTTGAAAATTATTAATTCTAGAGCTGGGAAAAATCTTGTAAGAAAACCCCCTCTACTAGACAAGATGTTTATTGCTGAGAAACAATGCAAACAATGAGAAACATTTCTGAAAACATGAGAAAGGACCCAAAAACCTGATTCTTCAGTCTGTAACCCTCATCTCTGCTCCCCCTTGTCTCCCCGTCCACATCAACAGACACTGTCTCCTCCGTCTCCCTTTGACCTTCAGCTGGGGTCGTTCATGTAACCAACACCCCCGTCCCGCAGATGAACCCGTCCTGATGCTCCACCGGCCGAACTTTCTAACAAAGCCGCAGCCCTGCAGCCGCTCTCAAAACAATAAGGGGCCCCTTAGAGGTGTCCCCTGGCTCTGTAACTCTAATCAGGGCCCCGGCAGCACCTGGGGAGGGCCGTTTTGGGGTCAGCAAACCTCAGGAGACACACACACACACTGACTTCACAATTGTCCTTTTATCAGCATGAAGAGTAAGAAGAAGAAGAAGGGATGGGGAGAGTAAAACGCTCTCCTCTGCTGGTCCTGTTTCAAAGTTCCAGACTAGAGGAGCCTTGATGCAGCTGCTGAGCGTTAACGGCAGCGTTCTCACCTGAGCTGTGCCAGGACGACCTGCAGAAAGCTCAGGACGGAGTTCAGCTCAGACTGACGACACGCCGGCAGCAGCCAATCGAAGCCCTCGCCGAGCAGCTTCTCCTCCGACAGGCTGAGGCCGGCGCTTGTCTCGAAGACCTCGGCCACGCCCTCCAGGTAGGAACCCAGGGGCCCCCAGAGGGCGAGCCTGCGGGACGCCTCTGTGGTTTTACTGTAGAACTCCTTGGCCGTCTCGTTGAAAGAGGAAGCCAGGCAGCCGGCCTGAGCGCCAACATCCAGACCTCTCTCCTGCGCAATGACAAATCGGAAGTATTTCCAAACTTGTGGGAGGTGGGGCGGGGAATTATGGATGTATTCGGAAAACAAACCTGGAAAAGCAACAGCAGTGACAGTTGCCCTCTCCAGGCCAGTGTTCGATGTGCGGGGGGGCAGTTAGAGGGCAAGAAGCCCAGCAGCTCGCAGGCTCTGCTGGTCACGTCCTCCAGCTCCGCCTGCCTGGCCACCACCAGGAAGAGGAGCAGAAAGTTCATGAGGCCGCCTTCAGACAGCTCCAGCATCTTTTTTTTTGAGAACTTGGAGTAAATCCTGGAAGCAGAAGACCAGAGACAACATGGTCAGAGGAAAGGGTCATTAGGAAACGGCTACAGTGCACTACAAAAATATTTAGACCCCCACAACAAGCACACATTTCAGTGTTTTTGAAGGTTTATAAGACAAACCAACTCAAAGAAATCTGAAAATACTTCAATACTTTGTAGAAAAAAAGCTGCTGAAACGTTCCTTTTCCTTCCATTTCACATTTATTGCACTACTTTGTATTGGTCATATAAAATACAAATAAAAAGTAGATTGAAGCTTGTGGTTGTAGACAAAATGTGCAAAAAAGAATCAGACAATAAACACTTCTGTTTTCTAAGGGTGCACCAACTGCAGTTTTCTGACTGATCTTTGATTGTCAATCTTTAAAAAGTCTGACCTGCCGATTCCAATTTTGTCCGATACAGAATTTAGCAAATGTAACAATAAAATTCTTAGGTTGTTGCCAAAAAGTGGGCTAACTATTGTTAACCACCCATGTGACATGACCTGGTGGGCGGGTCTGTCAGCCAGCTCTCTCTGCCAATCAAAAATGGACAGTGACCGATTTTCAGACCTTTGCATGAATTTAAAACTTTAAAAGGATGTGCGGATAAGATCAGTAGAGACATCAGTTGAATTGGCCGATCACTCAAAATCAAGAAAATCAGGGCAGATTTTTTGATGGGCCCCTAGTTTTGTTCATTTTCTTTCCATTTAAACTTTTTAACCAAAGCTAAACTGATTAGGAGTGTTTTTTTTTAAGTGGAAGGAATGATTTTAAATGCTGATAAAGTGAACTCTCCACCCCTGCTGTGCATCTCATCAACCGCTTCCATCACCTCCTAATCTCCAGGAGAGAGTCTGACCTGCCCAGCTTCTGCATATATATATATATGTGTGTGTGTGTGTGTGTCAGGGTGAAGGAATAAGCAGGAGAGTGAGTAAGAACAGAGAACCACCCAGCACGGCGTTAGATCCTGCGGGCGCTGTGGAGAAATGCCTTTAAAGATCATGTTAAATGTCAGAGACACTCAGACACGCAGCGGTAGGTGCTCGGTCCCTCTCTCCACAGCCAAACCAATTTACTGCAACACCAGCGAAAGATCAATAAATCCACACACACACACACGCCCGTCGCCACACACCCAGCCCGGCTGTTTGCTTCCCTGGCAGGAGAACACAGAAAGCTAAAGCCCCCTGCATTTCCCTCCACCCCCTTCAGCCCCATCTCCCAAACACAGCTGCAGCCCACACAGGTGAGCCGAGCTGCTGTTTGGGTCAAAACACAAACGGCGCGCATCCCGAGACAAACCGACGTGTAAAGAGGTACGGCTGATGCGAAAGGATCGCTTCAAACCGGTGGGAGGAGGAGAGGGGAGAGAGACCAGGTTAAGACCAAATCCGGCTTACTGACGCCCACAGGAGGCTGAGAGAGGAGAGAGTGGTCAAGCATGCGGTCAGAGCTGGAGGGGAAGGAGATTTAAATACATGAGTGGATAATATGTGACGGGGATACAAGCGGCACACTGGGGGGTTTTCCGTCTTCTCCCAACTTGTTTATTTGTTTATGTCACTTTTTGTTTTTTTAAGTGCTCACAGATGTTTCATACTTCTGGCAACACAATCGATTGTGATCCCGATTGTCGACGGTGTCCCGCCGATAATATAGATGATAAGTACAATATCTAACAGGGACACAAGCGGCACACTGGGGATTTTTCCATCTTCTCCCAACTTGTTTGTTTATCTCAGATGAATTTCTTTCTTTTCTTTTTGTTTTTAAGCTGGAGCAAACAGCTGTTCCCAACTTCTGGCACCGCAATCGATTCCGATCCTGATTGCCGTCGGTGTCCCACGCCGATAATCTGGATAATGGGATACAAGCGGTACTCCAGGGATTTTTCCGTCTTCTCCCAAATTGTTTGTTTGTTCATCGCATACAGATTTTTTATTTTTTTTAACAGATATTCCCAACTTCTGGCACCACAATCGATTCCGATCCCAATCATCGTAGAAGAGAGCGTTGCCGAGACGTCGTGGCGATACGCTCGGCCTCCGCCTTGTTGGGGAGGAGGAGGGGTGGTGAGGAGGGGATCGCTCCAGTGGAGGGCTGATGGATCCATCCCAAGAAGAGCCCGGCTGCTGCCAGGCCTCCCTCCCGGCAGAACCCCGAGCTCCACGCTCAATCCGTGTTGGAAACCAGCGCGGCTTCGTTAAGGCGAATTAACCGCCACGCTCGTTAGCTAATTAGCCCCCATGTCTGCGGTGCTACTGAGCACATTCCAGACAGAGGGAAGTCATTAGCCGGATTTATCCGCGGCTGCTGCTCTCTGGCACGGAGCCGCCTTGGGATGAGGCGCGGTCCGGCGATGAGAACATCAGCTTGTGAGATGTTTAGCTTTCGGTTCCCTTCTCCCTTCAGCAGTCGGCGTTCCCGGGAGCAGGTGCAGCGTTGTGTGTTTGTGTGTGCAGCGGTAGGTGGTCTCCTCGGGTCTGGCCTGCGCTCAGGAGCAGGTGGTTGACTCCTGAGACACCTGCTCCACTGGTGGGTCCGAGTAAATATCAAAGAGTCCACCGGTGCACCTGGCACGCACACAAACACAACTCGACTACTCCAGAGTTGGCAAATGCACACGCCGTGCGAGCGTTATCGCAGGTACACACCTCCACACACACAAATCCCAAACAGCTGTTTAAACAAACCGCACGTTTGAAGATCAAGGAAAGAGGGGGGCAAACTAATCTTGTAAATCCTTGTCCACAACGGTCCAAAAAAACACCCCCAAATCCCTGCTTTACAATAGATGTGGTGTTAAGACAGCTGCCTGTGTGTAACTCCAGCTTTTTCAAGGTGGAAGCAGAAGTCTCCCCTCCGTTCTTACCTCCCCTTGATCTGCCTCTGCGGGGCGCCGCCGGCCCTATCCTGGCCGAGGCACAGGGCCAGCACTCGGAGAAAGATGTGGAACGAGTTGGCGGATCTGTAGAGTTGGGCGTGGCCCGGAGAGCGCGGGGCAGAGGGGCAGCAGCAGCTGCGCGCCTGCTCCAGCAAGGCCAGTGGCGTCTTGCAGATGGCGCCCAGGCCCGACACCCCCAACCACGGCACGGTGAACGAGGAGTTCTGCAGAGGAGAGACCAGATCAGGGTGTTAGTTTTACACAGCTCGCCAAGAACTCATCAGGACTGAGTGCTGTGGATTTCAGAGTTGAATATCGAAGAACAGGTAAGATGGTGTACATAAAACAAAAAAGACAAAGTTCTAAACTTTGTTATAATTGAAGCACACCACACTCACTATGGGGTTTCACTAATCATCTTTCTAATTTAAGTCTTTTTTTTTTTTGCCAAAAGTGACTTTTTTTTGCCTAAAACATCTTTTGGAAAGAAAGAGGTGGTGATTTTTTTGTCAACATCACTTTTAGCAAAGAATGACTTAAGCCATTATTTTGGGAAGGTGATAATATGGAACCTCCAAAAACCGTGAATGCATGAATGGACAGACGGACGGATGGAAGTAGAAATGTATGGAATCCATACTAAAGGAACTCATGCTATACAAACATTATTCTCTTTTTCCCATCCTCATCCAAACCTGGAACAAACATTAATAAAATTCCAGATTCTCCAGACCGTGGCTCAAACAAAGCAGCTTATCAAAGCAACACATTTCGTGATACTAGTTGCAAAATAAACTCATGCCAGTATTTGACTCCCAGTTTCCCTCTGATTAAAGCCCTCACCAGGTTCCTGCTGTAGGACTCCCAGAGGGTGGAGACAGCAGCTGTGCTCGGCTCCCACAGCAGACACAGACTGAGGCAGCAGTGCACATGCATCCTGATCTGCTCCTCTCCAAGCCCACCCTAGCATCAAATGACAATTAGATTCAATTCATTTCAGCTAACTATTGCATTAATCTACATAAGTAAGCATTTTAAGAACTGTTTAAACCTTGGGGTCACAGGTCTTCTTGAGCAACCCCTCCACAAATGTCCAGTTATCCTCCAAATACTTCTGAAATCACAGGAGAAAAAAAAAAAAGACTTTTAACATTTAACATAATCTTCCCCAGACCACCATGTCAGGAGCGTATTACTCTCTAGAACACCTCCATACCATGTCATCAGCACCGAGACTAACGGTCTCTCACCTCATTCTGCATTGTGCCGTTGCGGCAGTACTGGCCCAACATGGCCAAGTGGGTGAGGAGCCACCATGTGAATCCCAGAGGGTCTTTACAGTGTGTCAGAGGACCACCAGGGTGTTCTGGTGCAGGCTGCCCATCTACCAGAGGCTTCAGCAAAGGGTTCATGTAGCTCCAAAACGACTAGAGGAAACATGTCACGTTTAGCTCAGCGTTGACACGACTTACTGCGCGACGGTTAACATTAGTGTTGCTTGTTGTTACCTGCGTGCGCAGAGCTTTATTTCTGTACTGCAGGAGGTACATGAGCAGCACCCAGAGCTCTTTGGTGCAGAGGCAGAGGAAGGGACTGCTGCTCAGCGTCTCCGTAGGTCTCACCTGGAGAGGAAAAGCTTCTAGTTAACGTTCACATCTGAAGTTTTATTAGGCAAAAGTTGTTTTGCTTTTTTTCAGTTTTAACAAAGCTTCCAAAACGTTAAAGTTTAAGATAACAGCACTCTGTTGCCCTATAAACATTTACAAGTCGATCTAGGAAGTTGCAAAGATTGCAACTATTGGCACAAATTCACACATTCGCAATTTTTCCACAAATCTGACCAATCACCTTCATTTTTTCTGTATTTCCTTCTTCTCTTACCAATCACTGCTCTCGACTGAATTGTGACCAATCCTCTTACCCCCCTAGTAACTCTCTTTGACTTCCTGTTTCACGACGTCTCTTAAAACCTTCAAGATGAAAGCAAGTGAGACGCTTAACGGTAACATTTGCCTTTTTTGTGTGTTCCAAAAGGCATTTTGAGATATTCTATTGAATTTGCTTCCACTTTGTATACAGTTTATGTTAACTTAAATGGCCGTATATGGATTTTTTTTTTTTTTGCGTTTTGGCAATTCCTCAGGAAAAGATTTCATTTACATTAAGGCTACTATTTCAAAAAGGGTACTTTAAAATATTTTTTTCAACTTTAGATGTTAACTATATTAAAATCCTTTTGTTTTTCGGAAGGTTACCTGGAGCAATTTCAACTTTTTTTTTTCTTTTTTTTTTACAAAGACCATCTTATGGTAAAAAATAAAGCTTAAAAAATTTGCAAATGTGAACGCAACTTTCTGAAAAATCAGTAATTCTAAGGCTGCTACAATCACAGAAAAGACATGACAACATCCTGGAGGAACTGATGTACTGAATGCACTGCAACTTACCAAGCAATTCTGGTCTGGTTTTTAGTGTAAATATCTTCTTATACTTGAAATAAGACAGAACCAACTTAAAAGTAATGTTTCAGCAAGATATATTAGATGGTTTTAAATAAATAATTCTTTAATATTGATGAAAAAAATATGTCTTGTTATAAGTTAAAAAATCTGCCAATAGAACTATTGGCAGATTTTCATCAATATTTTCATCAATATTAAGGAATTTTTTACTTAAAACAAGCTTCTATGTCTTGCTGAAAAGTTACTTGTAAGTTAGTTTTGTCTTATTTCAAGTTTGCTTGAAATAAGACAAACTAAATGTCTCTAGTTTCGAGACATTTGCACTCGAAACTAGACAAAAAAATACTTGGTAAGATTTTGTGTGTTGTACTGACATGAAATCAGTGTCACACTCTTAACGAGAAGAACAAGTGGATGACTTTCCCACCTTGCTGTATTTGCCCGAGGCCAGAGCCGTCAGGTCGCACAGCAGGGAGGCCAGGTGCTCCTCAAACAAACTCGTATCGGTCAGGTTCTCCCCCGTCAGGTTCACGAACCGGTGGGCGTAAACCACCTGGCCTGCGGACAGTTCCCACGACAACAATGACGTGGCGCGACACACAAACCTGCTCATTCACTTTGTGTACCAGATCCTTACCTTGCATCTTGTGAGCTAGAACATGCAGGATTTCCAGGACCGACCAGTGAATGTCGAGATGAAGGTGCAACAAATGCCAGGAGGGAGGAAAAATCTGTGGGTAGGATTGGAGAATTTCAAGTTTAGGGTCAATAGAAGAGAAATCAACTGAGCTGTGGGAGTTTAAGAAAAAAAAAGTTATTTGCAATCACTTCATATTGTTTTCTTTGACTCATCCCATACAGTGATTTTTACGCATCATAAATTCCACCCAGTACTTGTACCTTCCCGTGGTTTTGCATACTGAAGGCTGCCTGTACGCCTGCGGGCAGGTCTTTGAGTCGTCCTGTCAGGAGAGTGACGGTGAACAGTTCTTCCAGCAGAGCGGAGGGGAACTGCTGCTCCAGCTGCTCGTAGGGATGTGAGTGAGCTGCGTCCAGACACGGTTCGAAGTACCTGCAGGATGACCGGCAAAGCAAAAAATCCAACATAAAACATCACAGGCAAGTACACTGAACTATGTTGATTAAAAACATATACATATATATTTATATTACCTGTGCAAAAAGACTTTAACATACTGAAGAAACGAAACACACTGCTGCCGAAGGTCCTCCGATTCATAATGCAGATTCCCTGCTTGTCCTATAAAAAAAATACATTAAAAAATAAATAAATAAATTAAAATGTGTAAGCAGGTATACGTAACGTAACATTATATCTATAGGAAAATGTCACACATATGTAAAGCCCAGCATTGAATGATACATGTTTATGATGCCTTCCAATCACATTTTGTCACATTAAAACCAATAAATTCAGTGCATTTTATTACAGTTTAAAGTGATAACACATTAAACGCCGTCTGTCTTTACCGACTTCACACATATTGAAACTGAATTTTTTTTACCCATTCTTCTTAGAATAGCTCAACAGAGTCGGACTGGGTGAAGAATATCTAAAACCGCAAATTTCTAACTAGGATTCATGTCTGGACTTTAACTAGGCCTTTTAAACACAGGAATACACTTTGATCTACAACATTACAATGTGTATCTGACTGGATGTTCAAGGTTGCTATCCTGTTGGAAGGGGAACATCTGTTCTCTGCAGGGGAAAAAAAAAAAACCTAACCCACATCATGATGCTGCCACCACCTTGTTTCACTGTTAAAACGGAGCTTCCCGGATTATTTGCAGTGTTAGTTTTCCCTGACAACTTTTGCTGTACTGCTGTTGGTTGAAAAGCTTTGCTTTGATGTTAGAGCACTTTCTTCCATATTGTCCTCTACAAAGTGTAAATGCGACTTCCTATTAGGCCTGCCATAATAACCGATAAATCAACTGATCGAATGATAAAATGAGCTCAATAATTTCCACTTTCATGATTTATTGTTTTCTCTTTTCTGTCTTTCTACCAAAAACTGGATGACGAAAGTCTTCAGCCTGGTGCCTTGGTCTCAACTAGGCCTTTTATGAAGGACAGCTTTGTAAACAATTCCTTTTACACAGACTTCATAATTCATTTGATTTGTCGTTTCTGTCTTTTTGTTTAGGTATTTTGGATATTTAAAATGTCTTCCGGTTCCAGTGTTAAATGTCCATTAGAATTTATAGTTTATTGATCTTTAAGAATGCGGTCTAACATTATTATGACATTGCTATTATATTACTTGAAAATGGTCTCAAAATGACAATATTATCGTTTATCGCAATAACTTCTGGGGCAATTTATCGTCCAGAAGTCCAGAAAAATGTATTATTGTGACAGGCCTACTTCTTATGGCTTATTCAAGTTCATCTTGGTGATCTTGTGGTTATTCTGAAATCAAAAAGACAGTGTGGGAGGGATTTTTAATTGTATTTCTGAACCGACTTACCAAAGTCATGTGAACTCGACTGAACCAAAGTCTCCAACTTGTAAAATGTTTGTCTGAAATAGTAAAATAATTTCATCATTAAACCTCAGGTCTAATAGAAGACAGCATGCAAAAAAACAAATTCCCTACCGAAACAGGCCGAAGAGCAATTTGGTCGACTCCACCAGGGCCGTTTCAGTAACCCATGGGAAGCCGAAGATCTCCACCGTGTCCGTCTGAAACTCAGCAGGAACCGGGTCAAGACGCAGCAGCAGCCTTCAGAGGGGAAGCAACACCAACACACTTTAATCACGAGTTTGTTTCGGTCAGATTAACAAAATCTGACGCGAAAACTCCAGCTTAACTTGGCCACACTTCTCAGTGTTTCTAGCAGGCACAACAGATACGCTTTGTGGTCAAGCTTGAGCACCGGATGTTGAATATACCGTTTCAGGGATCCCCGTCCAAGGTATCCCTCAGGGGACAGAGCTGCAGCCTGCTCATCTTTAGCTTCAAAGCAGCAGAAGCAGGGCGGTCGAGTGGGCGCCGGGTCACACTGGCTGTCCGCTGCAAAGGGGGACACTGGTGGAGTGAGGGACTCGCTGAACTCTTCCGCCATGCTGTCGGTGGACCATCAGTGTCAGGTATAAGTGACAGATTACATTTCAACATGATTAAAGCTATTTTAAATATTTGCTAGACAAAGTACAGCACAACATCAAATATGTAAGATACGACAGTAATAATAAAAATAACGACCAAAGTCAAAGCGTCTAACATCAAATCTTTATGACCAGCAGCTTTGAAATTCTGAAATAAACTCTCAAAATGCCTCTTCAAAGCGGCCATTTTTGCAACAAAACGATTTTACATGCGTATGTACGGTTTGTCTAGAGCAAAAACAAAAGTTTCAGATGCCGTTTTAATAAAATGCTGTCTTACCTTTGACTTCAAACTCTCCTTTATTTTTATATGTTGTGGAAATACCACTTTAAATCAAGGCAATAATGGATAAAAACCGGCCAGTCGTCATTACTGTTGTTTTGGTTTTCGGGCTCTCCCGCGCCTTGACCATGCGCATGCGCAAAGTCTCCACGCGTCTTCTGATTGGTCAGAAGTTTCAACAGGGGCGTGACTTGCCCTGCCTCGGAAACTTGACAAGAGGTTTCCCTGCTGAGTACTTCCTTTATCGCCAGTTCGTTTAACGAGATAACGGATGTTTTAGCCATTATTAGTATTAAGTATATTAAATAGTATTAAATATACTATATAGCTTTCCTTTTGAGCCTCACTCGTCTATGACATGACAATTCTAGGTCCTTAAACATAGAGCGACTGAATTTATTTACAAATTTCCTTGAAACAGGAAATTAAAATGGACATTTACCATTGATAAATGTCCTTAAATGGACTTTATTAAATGCAGACTTTATTTTCCTTAAAGTCTGCATTATTTAAATGAAATATACAGTATATGTACTTCTAATGTAGTACATACACAACAAATAGCGTTCTTTCATAAAACGGTGTGTAATAAACAGCACCTGCTTGTCTTTTAATCACGCTATCGCAAAAACAATGGGCTCATTTGACATATAGGCCACAGTACTTTGAAATATCATCATTTCATACATTTTCAACCCATTTGTTAGGATACAAGTGTACCTTTAGGACACCTATGTAGGTTTATAAGTGAGTCTTCCTTGTCTGAGTGCGAGGCTTCCTCCCAGCCTAATTCAACATAATGCCGCAGATATAGCAGAATTTTAACCACGCAGACCCTCATTTCCATATGCAGATCTGTCTCTCCCAGCCGTACCTCTCGCCATCACACCATTTCTTGCATTCTAATGCATTCTCACATCTTTACAAAATCCCCCCCTTCTCTCTTCCACCACACGCCGAGGCTGTGCTCCCTTTTTCAGTCCAGTTAAAACCCTGTCATTTCTTCCTGCCTAATTGTCCCGGCCACGAGAGGCACAATAAAGCAGCAGGCTGTTTTGCATGGTTTTACTTTGCATCTTTTATCAATACGAGTCAGTGGAGACTCGTGTTGAAAAAAAAAAAAAAAATGGACGCGACGGGAATCTTTTCTTTTCCGCGTGGAAGCGTCGACCTCCCGCTTTGCTTTCAACAGGAGACTGAAGTCCGTCTGTGCGAAGGCTCTATCGCCTGGATGAGAAAGGTAAATGCCTTTTTTTTTTTCCCTGTTCCGACTCTTGCAAACCCGTTCTATCCTGTGATGTAAAGTGGGAGTGAGAATTGAGCCTCTTTCATCCCTCTCTCCCTCCCTCCCCTCGCCATCAGTCTACTCTCGTCTCCAAGCATTTTTTTTCTCCTACATTTTCTGTGTTCTCCTTATTTTTTGCCTGCAAATCCCCCCATTCCCCCCACAAAAAACTTTAAAATAAAGGACTAACTAACAACGTTACCGATGTAAACTTCATTCTCCGTTTTTTGGGGGGGAGGATGAATTTATAGTCCATATCAACGTCGTTTAGCAGCAGCAAAGTATAAGAGGATTGGTGCCTATGCTATGCTGGATGGTTTTAATATGTTCAGGTGATAACCTAATGCTGTAATTACTTGCACCCTTTCAAAGGGGTTTAATGAGCTCAGTGTTAAGAAGAGAGCTGTTGGAAAATGTCCTCTCTGTAAGATCCAGTATTGCTCTTCATAACCAGTGGTGTTACTTAACCTCAGATTAGCTCCCATCCATGGTATATGCTACTGCTTTATGTCATGACAGTTTATTGACCAATGTTTGATCACCTGGTCGTTGATAGTTAATTGTTAACGAGGACTGCACAATTCTTAGCACTGTGGGTTTGAATCTCAGTCTGGGGTCTGTCATGGAGTTTGCGTGTTCTCTTTGTGCCTGCGTGGGTTCTCTCAGGGTACTCCAGTTTCCTCCCTTGGTTCAGAAACATGATTGTTAGGTTAATTGTTCTCTCTGAATTGCCCTTACATGTGAGTGTGTGTGTGGGGATGGATGTCTGTTCTGTGTGTTTCACTGTGATGGACTCGCAACCCATCCCCAGCCTCTCACCCACTGACCACTGAAGATGGGCACCAGCTTCCTTGCAATAAAAATGTCAGTTTGTGTTGTAAAGACGTTTAAAAGCAAGTAAAGGTACTTATGGTCCCTCTGTTGTCCCAGTATAGTCGCAGTTTCTGACATTCACACAGCAGCTCATGTGGCACCAACAACTATATGCTACTTTCAAAGCAAATGAAATGGCCCTTTCTCCTCCATTAGTATCAGATCACTTTTACTGGAAGCTAGAAAACAGAGATATCCAAATATGATGCAAAGAAGACACAGGTGCTTGAAGAACATTACAATCTTACCTGCAAACAGAAACTACCAGAAAGAGAGGTGGCGCTGAAAGTCCTTTGGGAATATCTGTGAAAATATGGACAACTACACTGGTGCTGTGTTTTGTGTACAGTGCTACACTGTACACAAAACAGTGCACAGTTGAGAATAAAGTTCTTCTGACGCACATTGTTCCCTTTCTGCTCTGGCTGCACAACACCGGGTTTTTTATTTCAGGTAAGACAAGACCTCAACAAAACAAGGAGATTATTAGCTATGATTAAAACAATTTTAATATCAGATAATATGTAACAAGTCAAACAGAGCAAATTATAATAATGCAAGAGTAAAGATTAAGAGAGTCAGTCACCGTCCAGTACCAAAATGTTTGCTCTGTCCCCCTTAAGGGTGAATCAAGAAAAAGCTAAAGAGGACTTGGGACATCTGTATTTATCCACTAAGCTACACCCCCTACAGAGGGTGGGGGTCTTTCCCAGTGTAGGTCAGTGTCTATGTATGACCAGAACCAGTCTTAGCTGATTGTTGTGTTGGGTTGTGGGGTACCTCAGGGTCTCATCTTTGGTCCCATCCTGTTTTCTTTGTACAGGCTTCCGCTCAAAAGAATCACATTGAATTCATTGTGTTAACTATCAGTCAATCTAACTGGGCTCTTTTCTCAAATGTTTCTTCCAGCTAGTCATAATGGTAAGTCCAGGGTTGGTAATATTATCACTCGTCTTGAGGACACTAAGAACTTTATGGTACAGAATGTCTTTAACCTCAATTTGGATTAAACAAAAATCCTTTATATTGGTCTTCATTATGTTAGAAAATGTCAAGATCAGCGTGGCAACCTGTCCTCCTACCTCAAGGTCTGTGCCAAAAATCTTGCTGTGTCCTTTGATCACAGTTTGGTTAAAGTCAGTTCAGCAATCACTAGCAGTATATATTCAACCGTGCATTAGATCAAAAATTAACCTAATCTTTATCTTGGAACTGCCACCGATAGTTTTCAACACCCTGCTCAGATAATTTTAATCGACTTTACACTAGTCTGAGTCAGTCCTCGGTTTTATCTCCAGCGAATTTTACGAGTTTGAAACTGGTGAATAGCATTCCACTGGAAATCTGTTTAAGCTGCACTTGAAACAGATTTTTATTTACCGCCCACTTACTTTCATTTTATGTTTCTCTTTTCTGATTATATATTTCATTTAACATTATATATTAGTACAGCACTTCGTCAATATGATTTTATTTTTTAACTTGCTTACATTAGTCCTAATTGGGCTTTCTGGGATGAACAGGTACAAAACAGAACAGTTATGAAATCATTGTGGATTTTCATAACCAAAAACATGTGACTGATGCTTCTGCGTTTTCGTCGACAACAATGAAAGCGGTGACAACTGTCTCAAAGAGTTTCATGTGTTCCAGCTTAGAAGGTATATAGTAAAGCTCAGATCGTCTTTAAAAAAAAACCACACACATCGGCCTATTTTTTTAATGCACCTTTAACTCCTTGGTTTGTCCTCGTAGATCGTCAGAAGCTGCGATGGATGAATGAGCTTCTTGTTTTCTCAGTACGTACCTGCCGCCGTCAGACCCTGGAAGTAGACTCGACTTTTAAAACATGACCTTAAAACTTAAAAAAAAAATGCCAGGCATAATAATGTGAACATTGTGAAATTGTGTTATCGTACGACCACTTTTATGACCTTTTGGACACCCTTGACAATACAGTTTCACCATTAACTCCTCCTCTTTAAGAACTACAGTCTGAGGCCGGTAATGACTTTGCATAATGAGTTACATCTCTTTTTTTTGTGATGGCTCTGCTCTCTGAAAGATCTCTGTATTGTACAGAGGAGACTGCTAGTCTCTTTTATCTTAAAAAAAAAAAACCCTCGTGGCTTCAGTTTGATCAATTAAACTCCTGAAAGGACCTTCCTCCTCTCCCCCCTTTTCCTCCCTTTTCCTTTCCATTCCTCTGCCTGAGAGGAATATAAAGTTATCTGTCTTCCCAAGCGATATGAGGGCGGAAATAAGTAGTTTGTCTATAAAAATGTCCAGGTACTTTATCAGAGTCCCAGTAGGCCCCGAGGGCCTGACACTGTTCAATGTGGCTCCGCTGTACTTCTGTTCCCTCCCTCTCTCCCTGTCTACTTTGTCTCTGCCAGAGGCCAGCTACTGGCTGGGTGGGGTGTAAGCTGGAGGAACCCCCTGTATTCTCCCTCAACACACACACACACACACACACATGTTGGATTGACTGGGGCTTGAGCCCCCAAGTGAGGCTATCGATTTCAATCAGCGGCTTGGGAGATAGGAGCTGAGTGATGCTGTAGACTTTAAACAGTGGTCAGCTGTGCCGTTTGTTGTTTGGTGAAGAAATGCCGCAGGAGGAGAGGCTCTTTGCCTCTGATGAGAAGTCGGATAAAGACACAAACAGAATTACTTCTTCTGAGAGATGTCTTCATCTCCTGACTTTGGAGTTATTTCTTTTTCTCCACGGAAGCGTGTTCTGGAGGCACGGTTGCTAAAATCAAGTACGAAACGTCGAGTGTCGTCATTGTGCATACATGGTAGAATTGTGGGACGATCTAAAGCAGCGATCTACAGAGGATAAACAACATGGATGAGGAGCTTCTGACCTGCTTGTATGTGGCGCTTACATAAAGTGCATGGCAAAAACTTGAGCACAAACTCCCTTAATTTGGATTTTAGGCTATAGATCAGGGGTGTCAAACTCCAGTCCTCAAGGGCCGCTATCCTGCAGTTTTTAGATGTGCCACAGGTACAAAACACTAGAATGAAATGGCTTAATTACCTCCTTCTTGTGTAGAGTCCTGCTAATGATCTAATTATTCTATTCAGGTGTGGTGCAGCAGAGGCACATCTAAAGGTTGCAGGGCAGTGGCCCTCCAGGACTGGAGTTTGACGCCTGTGCTATAGATGAACACAAAGTTGATCTATAGTTGAAAAGTGGAGGGAAAACGATCCACTGTATTCTCAACATCCGCAAGAAATGAAAATGTTAAAAGCATGCCATGCATTCACATTCCCTTTTACTCTTCTACTGGCCAATCAAAATCCAGTTAATCTCAGTTAAGTGAAGGCTTTAGCTTCATTAGAGAGCGTCAGTGAACGCAGCGGGAATGGATTTATGGAGAAGTTGAAAACAGGGTTAGGCTATAAAATCACCAGTGGTGGAGATTCTCATTTAAAATTTTTAATCCAGTTAATTGCAGGATCTGTAATTGATTAATCACAATTAATTGCATTTTTTATATCAAAAACCATATATCAATAAAAGAAGCAACATTTTGAATTCAAAAACTGTTTTTACTGCTAAATTATTGACTAAGTAGACAAATGAACTGAAGGGACATGGAAAACGTGTAAGAAGGTGCTCTAGTTTAGGAAACTAAAATGTTACTTTTAGAATTGGGTATAAATAGAAATCTCCTTTATTGTCCCACAGTGAAAAAAATCAGGGTTAACAGAAGCATCAGGGCATGTAGGTTCCCGCAAAGATGAAAAGTGAAAACATCAGGCAAAATTAAGAATAACATAGTATACATCAAGGACAAGATTACAACTTAAACGCAACATGCAGTAGTCAGAAATAGTGCACTGCAATCCAAGGAATGTGCAACTGAGTAGAATCCTTAAAAAAAAATCGACATAATGTGCAACAATATATGAAAACTGAAAACAACAGAGATGTAGAAATAACAACAGAAATGTTATTTAAGCTGAGTAAATAAATTTGGCCTACATGCAAAACGCACTAGGTGGGACAAAACTGTAATAGTGTATTACAGAGGTGGAAGCATCATAATTGGCTTCTTGGAGTCAATTAGAATAAACAAAGAGTAGAAATAACTTTTATACCTTAGTGGGGAAATTCAGCTGCAGCAGGAATGTGAAACATAGATTTATACACAATAAAATATAGAAACATAAGTGATAATGTCATCCTATAGAGCAAGGCCAAATATACAACATAGGAAATATTGTTATTAAAATTAGCATAGTTCGATTGAGGGGTGAAAAAAAGTGCAACTGAGTAGGAATATTTTTTAAAAAATGACACAATGTGCATTCATGTTTGTGCATAAACAACAGACTGTATACATGAAGTAAAACAAAAAACTGTAAACAACAGCAGGAATGTAAACACTGAGTTTGACTTTGATGCTAGCAGTGACGGCTCTAGAGTCTTAACAGCTGCTGGGCGGAAGTACCTACATTAACGCTTCTTTGTGCACATAGGAGGCAGCAGACTGTCACAACAGCTTTGTCCTAGTCCAAGTACAGATTGTGGTAAATCCCAATAAAGTGAGACAAACAATAAAAATGTACTAGGGGTATGAATACTTCTGCAAAGCAGATGAATAATGCAGCTGAGTTTGCAGAGATGTTTTCTTAACTACTGCTAATATTACGCATTATGTTGTGACGTGAGTGGAAGTTCAAGCATTTCCTGTGCTTCAACTCTACGTTTGACCGTCGGGTTGGTTAGTTTTGGGTGACAAGTGTGAGCCAAACCCTTTTTTTTTTTTTTTTTTGTTCCATCATTGTTCAGAAGAAAACACAAATGCAAAGACAGACTGATGAAGTTCCTGTTTTGCTTAAACAGGGAAGTTAGTTCGCTCTGTGCTGCAGTTTTTTCTTTTTTTCTTTTTCATTTTATTTTTCCTCCTCTCAGAAGTATTTGCATCAAGGCCAGGAGATTAAACGTGTGGGTTGGGAACTGGAGAGAGCGCGTCGTCTCGCTCGGGGCCCCGCGGTGCCAGAGTTCTCGCTTTCATCGCGCGGGGTGAGAGATTTCTCCTGGACGTTTTTCGGGGCTGTGTGGCTACAGGTGGGTGGCTCACATCTTGTAGGTGGCAGCCGCAGCGGATTTTATGTAAAAGTACAGAGGAGGTGGCTGTGGGCAAACTGTTTCACAACTGCCAATGTTCATTAGTCTGCTGCATGGATCCCACATTGAAAACTCACTTTGTGTGCTTAGAGATGGCGCTTAGATTCTGCTGATAATTGCTATGAAAATTCATAAAGCAGCCTTTTGTCTATATGCGTTCAGAAACAAAGAAGGGAAAGAAATACATTTCTCTCAATACTGGTGAAAATATACATCTGATGTTCATTATTATATAGTACACTGATCACATACATCCCTTTAATTATACCATTTTGCTATGAATCATCATCACCTACATTAATATTGAGAATACTTGAGATTTTTTCCCCCTGTATCTAAAGGTTTTATACCACCTTGTTCAAAAAAGCTCCAAAAATAACTTGGTGATGCAATTATGTCGAGCTTTGGTGTTTTGCCGCTTAAATGGCATGCATAAGTGCTCATTAAAATGGGATTTATTTTACTTTTTTTTTCTCCTGCTAAAGGCTTCATGTTCAGTGGATCTTTACTGGTGTGCTGCATCCTGCTGCAGAGGAACCTTGCGACCACAGAGGGGCATCATGGGACCAACCGCCACATCTTCTACGCCGTCCAGATGAGAGGAGGCGCCAAAGCCGTCCGAGCTCTGGCCGAGCAGCACGGGCTGGAGTTCATACAGCGGGTCAGTGCATGTTGAAGACCTGTGAAGTAAAAATTGTTTTATTATTTCTTTTAACAATTTCATTTAATTCTTTTACTCATTAAACCACATTAGTATTGGTCAGTCTGTTAGAGTATGTAGGCCAGAGAGAGTCTCTGCAGAACCATTTAGATAGGTTTTCTGTTGACCTCTCCCTGCAGCAGACTGATGAGTGGACTAATGCCTCACCACACGTACCAAAGCAAGGCGCCAGAGTTTGGTAACAGATAACAATAGATAGTTTAGGTAAAAAGAGTGAGATGGAATAAGCCCTAAGGTCTAACAACTTTCTCCATTGAATGTCACAAGCTCAGAGTACGTGCTCAAACAAGGTCTGACAATGTTTTTGTTATGCAAAATTGTTCCATTAGTAAACCTGACTTTTGGAAACTTCCATATTTTGAGCAAGAAGATGTTTATTATCTAAACAATTAACTGACCTTTTAGTGAGGATGAGGCTGCATCCTGTCTACCCTGAGGTTACATGACCATGCATTAAACCTGTTCAACTGGCTCTGAGCCAGGGAGTGACCACATTATGGGAGAGTCCTATATATTGTGAGAGCTTGCAGCTCCAAGTCAGAACTCATTGCAGGTACAGCTGCTATGCTGTGACTGCTGTGTTTTCTCCGTTTGCAAACGTAATAAAGATTTTTGCTCTTTGCCATTTCCCAGAGTCTCAGCCTGATCTGTTACTATACAGAGCTTTTTTGTCTACAGACCCCTCTTAGGTCCTCCACCTATGAGGCCGCAAAGTAGCAAAAATCCTGCAAGCGTGGGCTTTTTTTCCCCCTCTCCTTCTTCTTTTTAAGAGATGCCAAAGTGCTGACTTCTATTTCCTACTTGAGGGATATCTGACTTTCATCAAATTACAGCAGCATTTCAGAATATTTCATATCTGATCAAAGATGCTCAGAGAAGCGCCTTCACAGACTAAAACACGCCGTACACAAACGTGCGCCCTACACGTATAAGGAGACACATGGCGTCATGCGCAAATACACAAAATTTATCAGCAGGCAGCTCGTCTCTGCTGTGAGAAATTCCTATATGCGTCGCAGGATTCAGCCGGATGCCACTGGAGATGTTTGGGTCTTTAACTGTTTGCCAGAGTTGTAATCTGTCCTGCTGAAATCATTCCATATTTTAATACTCTAAAGGTTACTTTGGCTGTTGAATCTGAAACTGTGTCAACTTCTTTTAAAAATGGTCTTGATTTGACCAAAGAAAATAGAGCAAGAGTCAGGTTTTGGTGAGGTGTGTTAGGTTTGTTTTTTCTGTGAGAGAATGGTTAAAGGTTTTGAAAGATATAGATGTGAATGTGATGTCTCAGTCTTTTATCTGGATCTTCTTAAATGATTCCTCAAATGATCTGAAAAGCAAGATATGTAAGGAACTGGAAGCTATTCTCTCATTGTTCTGTTACACTCAGGTATTTGGAAGTGATTTATTTGTTCCCTTAATGTAAAACACATCCTTAACGCCACAGCTTATTGGTATAGACATGTAATTGAGAGGATCCCCCATTAAATCCATTTTCAACTGTTTCACATCTTTAAAAAGCAAAACTTAATAGTTACATCTGGAGTAATTCACTGCTGCCTCTACCACTTCTGTGGCTGCACATGACTTATTGCTAGCTTAAAGAAGGCTACAGCAGTTGTCCCTCGCTTAAGAGTGACAAATTCAACTATTTGGACGTATTTCCAGTTGCTTAAAACAAAGACATTCATAATATGAAAGCCAAATGAGTGACAACTTCTGCTTTAACATGGTTTTAAATGCAAACTTGTCAAGCTTTGCTAAGCTAACTGGATACCCAAGCAGATAGCTGACCAGCCAGCATTAGCTAGTTAGCCAAATGGAGGTTATTATCAGTCTTAAGGTATTGGTATTTATTGGTTATTGGGAGAAAACTGGGGTTTTAAGAAGCTATGTCTTCAAACTTTAAAGCTAACATCAAACTTTTCCAATGGTTTCAAGTCATTTTACTGAGATGCCAGTTATAGTGGCCGTAGTTTCTTTTGGCTAAGCTGCTGAGCCTTACTGCCTCCCTCACTTGTTGAAATTACATCTTTCCCCCATTTGTCAAAAGAGAAAACTTGGCTGTTTGATAAAATATTTGGCCAGTCACTGCATGAAGGCTTAAAGTACCTCACTTTTTTGCCAACTGCAGTTGGCAAGCTACAAACTGTTAAGCCGTTGAATGCAGGCTAGCTGTCTGGACAGAAATTCTGATTATTTACGAGCTAATCTCAGCTTGTTACACTTGTGTTGCTCTTTAAACTGGTATTCCACACAATAAGCACTTGAAAACTGTTACCATATACAGGTCCATTGAATAAATCAAAAATATTGTTGAAAAGCCCATTTATTCAGGAACTTCAACACTAAATAAATGAAAGACATTATATAGATTAATTCCACATAGATGAATGTTTGAAAGCATTTATTTCTGTTAATTATGATGATTTTCCTCTTACAGGTACTATAAAACATGACATTTAAAATTTAAATATTACGCCAATCAAACCAATAAAAAGACATTTTGTACAGAAATGCAGGATTAATGAAAAGTATGTTCAATGCTTAAAGGTTGGAATTTCCAAAAAGTTAATAATTTTCGTCCTACTTTTATATTTTGTGTATGAAAAACACCAAACCCGGTGACATCTGGATGAAAGACACAGCATTAATAAAATCCACATTTCACCTCTAAAGTTACTTATTTAGATATCATCCATTTAAAAGCACAGTTTTACAACCCTTCGTTCATTCTCAGACGTGACTTATTGATACATGCGTGTGCATTCTGACAGTATTGATTGGGAGTGATTGGGAGTGCCAGCCTGGTGTGAGCCTGTGTGCTGCTTTCCCTCTGGGGATTGGGGACGGCAGCTCTTTGTAACCTTGGCCCTGCTGCTCTGCTGCTGCCGCCGCCACCTGAGTCATGAATAAAACATGGCTTTGACCTTTATCAGGAGTATTGGACAGTCCACCCCTGTGTCTTCCTCTCTGCCTGTCTCTGTCGTTCTCGTTGTCCCTCGTGTATCCGCACGGACACTCCTGCTTTATTCTAGTGTTTTTGGTTCCTTTTCTTACCATTTAGTCCCTTGATTTAATTGCAGCTTGCATCACAACTAAAATAAAGATGATTTCTATCAGTTTTGCTACTTTTATTCTGATTTTGAGTGAGGAGGATTTACACCTTGTGGTGTCCAACTCAGCACCAACACACCTACTGATGAGCCTCCCTTTTCATGATTCGCCCCCCTCCCACCAACCTCCAGGACCAATCTGCTGACTGGCTTCCTTTACATGCCCATCGCCAGAGGCTGATCCTAAATGTCAGCAACACTAAATCGCCTTTGTTAAGTCAAACCTAGCTTAATTGTGTCACCTGCGATTTGCTCCTCATGTCGCAGCAGATACCAATGTATCGAGGAGAAGCGTCAGGGCTTCACAGTGCGCTCTGATACGCGATATAGTTTTGAAAACGTCGAAGCAGAATGGAAAAAGTCTGACAAGCCCAGTGCCAGCTTGAGAGGATCGTGATGTCTGTTGGCATTCCCGAGCTAATGCCGTAGGAGCGGAATGGGAATCAAATGTCTCCGAGCTGGCACTCAACGCATTGCTTGGTCTCTTTGATTTTTAGTGTACGGTATCCAGGAAAATGTCATCGTGTGTCGCTATTGTGCAGACTTGACGTATTCCTTTTGTAACTATAAAATGCAAAAAAAAAAAAAAAAAAAAAAAAAAAAAAAAAAAGAATGAGGTAAACATGATATTATTTGTATTTGCTGCCTTGGACATATTAACTGTGATGAATGTGTGTGACGGGTTGGTCTGTTTTGTTTT
>CAEFZX010019593.1:0-76863 GCA_903066825.1 Alfaro cultratus | reverse complement strand
TTTTTATGCGCTTAAACCTATTTTTAAGTGTTAAAAGTAGAACTGGACAAAATAAATGGGCGTCTTGTCATTGAGCCTTTTGTCTTGCAACTTAAAATAGTAAAATCCTATTTAACAGTATGTGTGTGTTCTCTCACACACAGTGTGACATCAACTTTAACTAAATAATGAACACTAGTCCAACAGAATCACAAATTTAACTTTGTAAAAAGAGAAATTGTATCATATCAGCAGACTAAACAAAAAAATAAAACATTCAGCCACTAAATTATGCTCAGTGTATCTTTACAAAAATGTCTTGCTGTTATTGTTATCTAGGTACATATTTTATATACAAATTCAACCTAAAATAATGAAAACACACATTTTGCATCTTTGAAAATCAAATTTAGTGTTCAACAGATTCTTTTTAAGCACAGGAAACTGAATTTACTTTGAAAAATCTTGTACAAAGTTCCAGGAAGCATTACAATATAAACCCATTTTTATTGTAACATTTGATGGAAACCTACACATAGTTTTAAAACAGTGAACCAGGTACATATCAAGATTATTGTGTGAATCAGAATAGAGAGGACAAAGCTAAGGGAATGTGCTTTGAGGCATGAATGGGGATAATGTTATCTTTATAACCTTTCTTAATTACATTTGTTGAATCTAAATAAAGTTTACACAAATTATCTACAGCCCTTATAAAGGGAAATTGATTATTGGATCTAGTTTTAGAGTAGGATGCACATATTTTTTCTTTATTTTGATATGATCCCAAGGTGCAGCGTTTTTCTTCCATTTTGTGATCTTTCTTCATTGCTCGTAATTTAGCATGAGACCGTTTTGTGCCAGATGGCGTTACACAATGACCACTGAGAAATACAGAGGGACACAGATTCAACGAAGCGCCAAATCAAAACTCTTCCCTTGAGGATTGTTTTACAAGTCATTTGAGTTTCTCTATGAACAGTTTCAGCCCTACTTAGCATTTCACAGAGCGTGTTTTTAGCGGATGTCTTTTACAGCAGATGCCATTGAGCCTGCAGTGATTCATTTCACTTTATGGCACATCTACATCCCAGTGGGTAAATTTGTCCTTTATGAACTCCACAGATTTAATCAGGAAAAATAAACTAGATTCTTAAGAAAAGCAGGGGTGGAAAAAGAGGAAAGAAAAATAAAAATACTAATGGAAGGAATACATAAACCACTAATATGTCTATTTAATTTCCCTTCAGTAATTCAACGATCCCCCAGAAAATCTGTTGTTTTCTTTTTAGAGTAGTTTCTGCGTACCTGTTCAGCCAGCCAGCCGATGTGTTTAAGGTGGGGGTGAGTGGAGGCTGCAGACGAGGCCCCCAGGTAGGCGTTGATGTGTGCCAGTGTCTGCGGCAGGAGAGCGGCTATGTTGGTGTGTATGGCAGTGAACCAGGAGTTGGCTGTGGCTCCGTCTTTACAGCGCAGCACCACGGTGTGCTGGCCGTCTGGGGAGTGCAGCTCCAGCAGCCTGCATGGAACAGGAGAAGTTTACTATTTTGGGTAGAAATAAAAACTATAAATGATGCTGAGTGAAACTGAAACAAATTAGCGTTTTAGTTTATAGATCAAATTTTATTTTCTAGTTGGGTCACAGAAAACATTTCCTCAAATTTTTGCCAAAAACTTTCACGTAAACTGTGATTTTACTCAATTATTTTGAGCTCTGTCTGAATAACTGGAGGAACATTCAGTTCCTACCATAAACCAGAAAGAACGCCGTTCCTGACAGAAGCTTGCTGTAGTTTAATAAGTTAACATCAAGAAGAAAAAAATAAAAAACTTGCTGCCTTATCCACCATCAACTGCTTTGTCATCAGAGTGTTTATATTTAACGAAGTTTGGTTTAAGTAGAGGAATTTCAAAAGATGGCTAAAAGCTTTAAGTTTTTCTCAAGCACCTGGGATAAAAAGCTATATGCATTATTTTATGTTCTTTAGTTCATAAAATAAGCTCAATATAAGTTTTTAAAAATGTTACTAAGTTACTATTCATTATACGTTACTATGAACGTAACTATTAATTCCTTACGTGTAAGGAATGAATACACATTATTAAATTTAAATTATTTAAAATGCTTCTTGAAGTTATAATTTTACTTGCTTCTGTTCCTCAATTTTATCCATCCGAACTGTCAGCCTGGGTTATACAAAATGTAAATTTGAAAAAGTTACATGAAGTTTGTGACTGCTCTCTTTCACACGCAGTATGAAGTCATCTCTCCCGCTAATATAAATATTTATTGACAGCGGGAAGGCCGGGGAAAAAAAACTTTGAACCTCTGTGATTTTAGCTATTACAGAGAAAACAAAAGTGATTAAAATCAGGTAAAAAGTTTTACAAAGACCCGAGAAGAAGTTAGCCCAAAATATTCTTTATTATTATTTTACCAACTATATTAATGTGTTTGTATATTTATTGTTGTTTTAAGATAAATATATTTAAATGACCAATAATATTTAAAAAAAATTCTAGGCAATGTACTAAATGACTAGCAGACAAGAGCAACTTTATTCACAAACATAGGCAACACTGTCCCACACTGTCTGATTAATCTTCCTGTTTTCGATCAACATGCTCAGAGGAGGTTTTTGTTGTCTTACCCATAATGTTAAACAAAAATAAACATTCCAATCTAATGAACAGAAGAGAGACACACAAGCCCACACAGACGCTCCCAGCCCTCCCTCAACCTCAGGTATCAGGCCCAGCACGACAGCAAACCTGTTCTCCAGATCAGGCATGGTGAGGTTTCTACTGATGAAGCACATCTTCAGGCTGATGACCTTCCTGTCTTTGGACGAGGACGATGAGCTGCTGTGCTTGGGTGACCCAGAGTCGTCGCTGCCGCTGTAGCTGGGGGACTGTGGGCGGACGCCGTCCCACTGCAGGTCGGCCACCAGGGACGGCTTCTTGAAGAGCGGAGACACCTCGCGAATATACTTCACTGAGGATGGGTGAAAGGAGCAAAAACAAAAACAGTTCAGTAAAGGTACAGTTCATATCACTTGGGTGGGTTCCTATTCTATAATATGCAAGAGGGGAAGAGTACAAGAGAGCCCTAAATGTTAGGTTCTTAATGTATTTTTTTATGGATATTTTTTCCCAATTTCTGGAAAAAGAAACATACCCACATGAGTTCTGAAATTACACTTCAGTAAGACTTTTCTAATTGTGCAGCACCAGCATGTGGTGAAGACAAAGATGTTTAGAGCATCATAGTTAAATGGAAGACCCTGAGCATAGCTAAAGCAGTGCTTGGCTATAAACTCTTCCAAAACAAACTAAAAAGCAACATGGAACTTGTTCTGCAGCTATTTTGGTTTCAAGCACAGGAAATGAACAAAGGACACACACAAAACTGATTCTGTACGTCGACGCAAAGTAAAGCTGGCATCCCACAGGCCAAGTAGTCGTGTAGTAGTGCATGTTTGAGGTGTTCCCCTGAACACACCTGACGTCAAGGAATGAGTCATAGGCAGGCCCCAGCAGGGAGAAAGGAGTTAGCGAAACAATAGAACAGTTAGACGTTAAAAACATGCAGACCCTGAAGGACAGGAACTACCCATCTCTGGTGGAGAGACTGATTTTCCAAAGAAAATGAAAAGAACATCAGTTGGACAAATCTCAGGAGGAGCATAGCCACTTTAGTTATTCAGCATAATACAAAGAAATGTATCTGATGAATACCAACAGACAGCCAAGGATGCATCTTTGGTTTGATCAGATCCACCCAGTGGCAGCTGGTTACTACAGAGGAAAGTGGCTGCAGACTAAAAGCCTTTCAACCCTTTCAAGTCCACTTCCCGGTGCGCAAATGAACGATGAAATATCTGCAGCTGCATTTTCCTAAAATTATATCTAGAGGTGAGTGTGTAAGAGAAACAAGCCCAAAAGAAAACCAAGTACAGATGTGAAGTTGGCCAGTTGGCTGTTTGTACAATAAAAGGGGGGCTTTTGCTCTGATGTGATGGATTCACTTTCCAAATTTGGTCCTGTGGGCTCCTGTCCCCACGGCGGCCTCACTGTTATTCCCCTCTCTCCCTTCTAAACATGAAGGTTTTATCTCTTCATTGTTTCCTCCTGCGTCTGCTCTCATACTCTTCGTATGATGATGGTAAAAACAGGGCAGAAACATTTCTGAGTGTGTTTGAGTTGGACAATGAGTCTGTCTGCTTCGTATGAAACCTGAGACAACCCTCTGAGGAGATGAGGTCATTCTTGAACGTAGATATTCCTTGTGAGTCTATGCTTCCTAAAGAGAACGGTGAGTTTCTAACCAGAAAGAAACGCACTTAGGATGAGATGTAAAGAGTTAAAACAAAGAGCTATTCTAACTAACCTGGCTCTGTATGAAGATGCAAACATCCCAATTTGTTAAATTCTGAATTAGCAGTGACTATTTAAAATAAATAAAACTTTTACAAGCCATGCTTGGTGCTGATCGTCCCTCCCGGTTGTGTACAACCGAGATATCAATAAACAAGAACCTGTAGGACAACATGAAGTAGGCTAGAAGATCTCAAAAAGCAACACATCACACCCCTGATCAAAACAAAGTCAAAAGCCGATGAGAAACGACAATCTGATCACAGATTTGAAGAAGCAGAGGAGGCTGCAGTGTGCATAAGCCCCTGCATGCTCCTGTGTACATTACTCTATGCATGACTCAGAACGCAAGACTGGGCGGGGAGCTACGCTGAGGAAACGGGCCAAGGCCGACCATCCTAACCACATCTCCCACACCAACAAGAAACGGGAGCGTTTCTGCAGACGCAAGTGGTTTAGAGTGAAGGAGTGAGTGTGAAAGCATTCCTGGATGCCTGTGTTTATGTGTGAGGCTCGCAGGAAAGAGTGGCTCTGTAAAATCAAGGTGTCACTAATCAACAGAACTGAAGAAGAGATGTTGAGACGAGACACTTTCTGTATATAGACATTCTACCATCTGTGGTTTTACTAGTTTAACAGGTAATCAGAGTGTAATAATGAACTAATAACACTAAGTCTGCACCAGGTCTGAATGCTACCAACATTTACTCAAAGCAGTGTAAACAGAGATACAAAAAGTTGTCAGCCAGAATCCAGTGGGAATTATTGTACTTGATATTTTAGTTAACTTTGGGTATTCTATATTTTCCACAGAATAAATTTGCTAACATTGCTAAATCCTGTTTGTGTGTGTAGGTGCCAATATCCTTTTGAATCTTTAAGTGCTAAAGTTCATCTCCTACACAGTTCTTTTTTAACTGACTAAACCAGTTTCACAATGAATCATATCTATAGAGAAAATAAAAGCACTGGTTTATCAATCCTCTTTGTTAAGCTGCTTTATTCACTCCCAGATGTTCAGTTTCTCACTCTCTTCACTAGCTTAGTTTGTTTTATTATAAATTAGTTCATCTCGTTTACATTTTAAATCTATTGTTTCTTTGGTGTCTGAAGGCCATCACTGAAGTCATAGCTTTAAGCTAACAAACTTTAAGCTGATTCAGCGAGTTTGCATGGAGCCAGTCAAAAAACAAAACGCAACAGTCTGCAGCAACTTTAAATGTGCCATCATTTCCTTCAAAGGGTGAACAGTAGCAGAAAGTGTAGTCATTTCCAAGCCATCGTCGGCGAACAGCTATGCTGCTCAGTCTCATCTCCAAGCACACAGCACTCTGTGCTTCCCCGACTCGGTCAGCTTCTTATACCGACAGCCTCTCAGCTAATAAGGAAGTCCACTCTTCTTCATTAACAAGTCACCTAATATCAACTAGACATCACTGTTTATCTTTATATCTATAAAAACAACTGAAAATATCAAACTGGAACACAGAGCATGGAGCTACAAATTAAATTGCATGCCATATCATGCAAGCATGTTGTTATTTTACCTTCATAAATTGCTAATCAGACTGCATTTAGCTTTTACGCTTTAAAAAAAAAGAAAGAAAGGGAATCTCTAAAAGCCAGAACTCGGTAACCGCTTGATTTATCATGCATTAAGCCTTGAGAAGTTTGGAGAGAAAAAAATCCCGGCTGCAACCAACATGTAGTGAAGAATGTGTTGCATGTTGCAAGGGAAATAATGACCTCATCAGCGAGAAGCAGGTTAAAATAGGTTAACTTTCTATCAAATCTTTTAGATGTAATCATTAAGCACATTTGTTGTTAAAAGACAAAAAGCAATTCTGGGAAAATGAATAACAGAAGTGGGGACTTGGAATACTCTTCTGCATGCCCCTTGTGTAAACTGTAATTATGGTCTTGCTTTGCAGCAGTGGAGTTTGTAAAAGCTCTGCTGTGTGACTTTTTGGCAGCGCATGGACCATTCTACATCTGCTTTTATTCAGTCTCCTTTAGTGTAAACAATGAGGCCTCCAAACAGCTGTAATCTTTTATGTAGTCAGATAAGTCAAATTTATCAGCGGTGCCTTGTTTAAAAGCCAAGAAGTTTGAAATCCTGTGGGAAAACTGAGAACATTTTGCCATTTCTACCTGCTTCATCCCATTAGCTAGATCAACTAAAACCAACTGGTTTCTGTTCAGGCGTAGCTCAAGATCAGTAAGTAACTACCTAATATTGTCTGTGTCTACCTGGGAGTAGGTACCTGACAGACTGAGTCTCTCTTTTCAAACATGAAGGAATCTTTGGTCTAACTTTCCAAGTCTTTACAGCCGGAAGTGGCTCTTAAGTCTCTCAATCATAGATGGACTGTTTCATTCCTTTGTGATCATTAAAAAGAGGTTGAATGCATTTGGATGGAACAGCCCGTCTTTCTGGCTTTGTTGCAGTCTGATGAACTCATTAGTTCTTTCAGGCCGATTGCTCAGCTCCACTTCTGCTTCTAATTAGGCCCATCCACAGAGGGCCAGTCGATCTGTGCACGCAGTATTGCCTGTATGCTTCTGTATAAATGCGCGAGGAGGAGGATTCCCCAGAGACGCCATCCAGCATCCCATAAGGCCATCTCATCTGCTTCCATTTATACCTCGCTGACTGCCGGCCCAAGGATAGACAGAAGAGAGGGAAGACAACGTCCAGAGGTAGAGGAGGACTGTCTGACTCGGCACATATTTGGTTGTGGCAATAGCTGTGGTTCAAAGCGACCCGTAAAACTACTCTTCTTCACCGCTTACCAAGAAGTAATCATCTTCTGGAATGGGTGAAATAATAGCTCACAGAGAGGCGAGTCGTTGAGTCAGACCCCGGCCTCTGTACTTTCCTCCCTAACTGCCCAGAAATTCTCCTGTGGTTTGGCCCAACACGCTTTCCCCGCTGGCTTTTCTCTAGCTTCTCTTTCCTTCTCCAAAAGTAGCCATCTATCCACCAATGGCGCAATCTATGAACAATGCTTTGATTCAGCAATATTTGCTCACTCTAAAGAGTAAAAAGTCTAACATATATCAGATTGTGAGGACCATTTTGATTTTCTGCCAGATTAAAAAAAGAAAACTTAATTATCTTCATGTAAAGTAATTATCTTCTTGATTTGGATAGATGACTGAGCTGCACCGATATAAAATTTGAATCAGAATCAATATCCAATGTTAATATTGCTGTTATGGTTGAAAACAATATAATATAAAGTTCCCTAAAAAACAGTAACAATGCTGACATTGCCTCCCCGCTTCAGTAAAAAAAAAAAAACGCACCAGAATTCCCTTCTCCTGAACGAGACCTAGGTTTTTAAGCAGACCAGAGTCTGTTTTTTGGTCCGCATCAGAGTTGGATTGGACATTCACACCACCACAAATGAAACATACTTTCTAAGCAAGCGATCTAGAGTTTGGTTAAAACAGAATAATCAGGTCTGGTATGAACGCACCCAAAAATTAAAACTCTGATAAATTCACACTGTCCCCTCTGCTACATTATGATATAACCTCAGTGAGAGTATTTGAAAATAAAAAAAAACAAACAAACAAAAAAATCTAGTAACCGCTTTATGCTAAAACACTTTTGCAACACTACACCACCACATTTACTTAATTACATGACTCAGTTTTCTAAAAGATCAGCGTATGAAGTGGACTAAAAGTGGACTTGAGTGTGGGTGTGTCAACTTTCTGCACACTATAAAGGAGATTATGGACAAAAATAATCACATTTATCATTGTCTGCAGCGCCAACAGTTGTAGATTACCACCGTCTGTGCTGAGAGCACAGATTGATGGTACTTTAGCGCCGGCAGGTTCCCAGCAAAACAGACAAGGTGGATTACCTAGAGGATCAAAGGGATCCTCCTGAAATTTCTAATAACAAAAATGCATCCATTTATAGTTGAGGCACAAAAATGTGGACCAATCAAATATATTTGTGGGTATAAGTATCAGACGTTTTGATGTATGGGAAAGTAAGCAGTCGTGCTCTTTTTGAGGCTTTGCAGACAATTTCAGATCCTGCGGATCTGAGGACGCCAACAGAACAGAGTCGGCACAAGAGAAAAAAAAAAAAAAAAAAAGTTCACCGGGTTTGGTCCCCATTTCATCAATGCCTTTTTTTATTCCTGCTAATTACTCAAACAAAAGCCTCCAAACAAAACTGTCCTTTTCCCGCAGCAAACCAAAACTGAGTTTAGACTAATTAAGCACATAAGAGATGCTGCATCTTTCTGTCAGCTGAGAGGATAAGATTAAGTAGTATTTGTCATAAATATCCAAAGTAAATATATTTCTCAATGTCTGTGAACCAGCATCAATTTGAACAGAACTAAAGACTTGTGGATTTAAAGCAGCAAAACAACAGGCAGCATGCCAGCAATGCAAGAAAAGCTCATCGCTGCATGGCCACATCAAACAGTAACAAGGCCTCTGAGCTTGAATTGGTGTCTTTTCTGATGCCGACTCTGAGTTTGCAGCTCCCAAAACGCTGCAGGCCTGAATACGGAGTAATCAGTCGCAAACGGGCTTAGAACAATGATCAAATCAAATTAAATTAAATGATGATGTTGATCAATAAAAATTATACTTCAACAAAAACCAAAATGACAGATGTATGCAAAGTACTTTACTCAGATTTATAGATTTGTTGCTTTTGGGAGTTGTTTGTCACTCTCTCTCTCTTTTTTTTATAAACAGTTTGCAGCTTATCATCTGATTAGAATCTATATCTGCAAAGAAAGTTTAAGCACAGCTATGAATTAACATCTCCCCACATTCTTCAGAAATTGATTTTTACCACATCATAAAGTTTGAAGAATGACAGTAATATATCTTTTACCACAATCTGCAGAGCAGCTTTGCTAAAATATGAAGCCGAGCGCAAGTGATCACGTTATAAATCCAAATTAATACACACAAAGTTGACTCAAAGTAAAAGGAAACATTGTAAAAGCATATATTTTTTGGTATATTTATATATTGTTTTCTAATCATCATTTATTTTTGTGAACAATCTTTGGTCTTGTTGGTGTTTAATGTGCTCTATAAGTAAAGCTAGTATGGTATCATGAGAGTACATAAATACAACCTCCAACAATTAACATTACAGTATACTATAGAATTTAATAAACACTAGGGAATAACATGCACATGGTTTTCCTGGGCATATAGGAAAAGCATGTTGCCCATGTACACAGTTAAAACCAAACTATCTTGTCAAGATGTTGGCTGAATCTGGGTGGAGAGTGACACTTTCCACAGGAAAACAAGTTATGTTCTGACATGAGCTGAAATGGAGGAAGTCATTAGTTGAAAAGATAAGCAAAAAGACAAACTATTGTTTACAAATGCACTCCAGAACAAAAATCTTAACTTTTAATAACATATTCTTTAGTCTAAAGAAACTAGAATGAAAGTATCTGGCCAAAATGACCACCGTTACCTTTAGTGGAAAAATGGTAATGCCTGCAATCTTTAAAACACCATATTACGAAGTACGGAGGTGGCAGCATTATGTTGAGGGGAGTGTTTTATTACAGGGAGGACTTTTGAAATTCAGGAGGAAAAAACATAATTTGGACATTTTGAAGAGACAACTCAAAACACCAGCCAGGAACTAAAAGCTTGGGCGCAAAGGGGTCTTCAAATGAGCAGTGGCCCTTAGAATGCAAGAACATTAGTTACTGAGTGGCTTAAGGGCAAGAAAGTCGATGTTTTGGTCTCAGTCACATAAGAACGTTTGTGGATAGATCTGGAAAGGCGTGTGTGAGCCAGCGGCCTACAAACCTGACTAAGTTACACCACTTCAGTCGGGAGAAAAGGGCCAAATTCCAACGAATTATTGTGAGAAGTTTAAGGAAGGACATGCAAAACATTTTACCCAAGTCAGTAAGGAAATTCTACCAAATACTAAGAAATATCTTTTTTTTTAATCTCCAAGCAATAATTATTTCTATTTAGGAAATAGAAATAACTTTGCTAACATAAACTTCTTCACAGTCTTGCTAACAGTTTTCCATTAGAGGCTTTAAGTGTAACCCACCCACCCAGCAGTTCAGTCAGACTGAGGTTTGAACTTGGGTCATTGTAACACCTCACTCACTCTGTGGTGGATCTGCTGCTTCATCCGGTCGCATGACTCAGTTTTAGCCAAGCTGCACCTGTTATCTTAAACTGACAGTACATTACTTCTGTAACGCAAACAAACCCAAAACATAAAGCCACCAATACTGTACAAAAGAGCTGGAACGAGGTGTTTCTGCTTATATGCTTGGTTTGTTTTTAACAAATGTGTTGCATTTCATTATGATTAAACATCTTTACATTAATCTTGTTTATCAAAATGTTTTCCAGTTAGTTGATGGGTAGCATGGCTGGCATTGTGTTGACAGTTTAGCCAAATATCAACTGATCCAATTCATTTTAAGACCTGGTAACAAACAAGTTATTACTAGAGCTGAAACAATTTGGATTAATCATGACTAATCAATTATTGAAATAATTGTCAAATAATTTAGTAATCAATTATTTTTTAAAAATGGGCATGTTCTACAGATTTTTCATCTAACTACTTAAACATTTTTAATACAATATTAGAAATACATGATACTGTCATAATCATATAACCTGTCATGAACATGAAAGAGTCCTTATGAATGTCTATGACTGGTGTCATAAAGTGTCATTTGGTAAATAATGACACTTTTAATGCAAAGTTCCTCTAAACGTTGCACTGAAAGTCCATTAAAAGTGCCATCTTGCATTGAAGTGTCAATATTTCCAACATTTAAAGCAACTTTGCATTAAAAGTGTCATTATTTACTGAACAACACTTTGTGACAACATTCATAAAGACTCCTTCATGTTCATGACAGGTGTTATATCATGTTTATGACAGTGTAAAGTCAGGGTTATGCAGGGTTTGACAGGGTTATGTCAAATAAAGTGTTACCAAATACATTAATGGATGCAAATAAACAAAACTAATTTTTTTTAAATAAGACAAACATTTGATTGCCTAAAGAGCAACAACACAGCATTCATTTAGTGAATTTGAACTGTGTGAAAGCTAATACTAGTTTTGGCAAAGGTGTTTTATCTTTAATGCAAAACGCATACATAGTTTATACAATTTTGGATTAGCTTCACCTTTTTTATGCAAATAACCTTTTTTGAGCTTCTACTCGAGTTAATGATTTATCGATTATTACATTAGTTAATTATTTCATACATTTATTAATCACAATTCATCCGATTAATTGTTTCAGCTCTGCTCGAAAGCTTCAGGACAGTAACAAACACCTGCCTGAGCATTAAGTGCTTCATCTACTTAAAGAAGTGTAAAGTAAGCGTGACTCAGGCGTGTTTAAGGTGTTAGGAGAAGAACAGGCTGAACTGAGCTGCAGTGAAGGCAGCATGGGCGTCATTCCTGTAAGAGCTCAGAAAGGAACAAGAGTTTAAATAGCGAGATGCAAGCCATAAACTTCCCTCTGCAGGCCGTGGTGCTGATCACCGGAACAACGACTGGTTATTTTCTGTTTACAGAAGTGGTTTCGGATCAATCTCTGCAACATGAATAATTTAAATCGCTAACGGCTGCAGAGGAGCACGAACCATCCAAGTCAGATGACTGACCTCTGCCCCAAATAAGCACGTGTGAGCGGAGGTCAGGAATGTGGGGCTCCGGAGCTAATTGAGGGAATATCTGGGAGTTTACGTATTTGTGTGCTGCCACTGCGTTCTGGAAGGCCAATCCTCACTCTGACTGACCGCCGCTCCTTTCACGAAGCAGTGGCAGATCCACAAACACTCCGATGACAGGCAGCTGACAGATTCCTGCAGCAGCATACGGAGCCTTCCTCCTCGGCGTGCCCGAGGGAGGTTGCTGCTTTTCACAGAGACGCCAAAGTTCAATCTGTGGTTTCAAACCAAAAACGTTTAATTCCTGGGAAGCATAAAGACTCTGCTGTTTCTCTGATTATAAAAGATAAATAGCTTGACTAATCTGATTCTGAGTGGGGGAAAAAAATTAAATAAAATCACATTTTCACAGAGCAGATTGCTGTAAAGGTCTGTTGAGTTCACTTGGTTTTAAGTTGGGAGGAACACAACAGGCCTGATTTTGACTTCAGTGGAAATGTGTCCCTCATTGATTAGTTCCTACAATTTGCGCTTGTCAGTATTCAACCCACGTTTATTCCGAGCCATTAAACACAGCTTTTAGCTGTTCCCGATGTTAAGTTTCCAAACCCTCAGGGCTCTGCAGTCCGCCTGTCTACAACTCATTTCAACTGACATTCAACATAAATGCTCCCGGTTTGGGACCTAATGGTGGTTTATGAAGCCCTGTGTAGCGTGTTTTACGACAAACACGTCACCTCTGGCTTTGGTGTTTGATATAATCAGATTACGTTAAATATTCTCTTTCAGATTTATTACAAACAACGTCACCAGCTACTTCTGATTCGAATAATAAAATCAGCATGATTTTATTATTCAAAGATGATAAAGTCATCACAAGACTTTATCATCTTGTGATGATAAAGTCACAAGAAACATTAAAAATACTGAGGATTTTGAGTTTTACAAATGAACAATGATCTAAAATGAATGGAATAAAATTATATTTCTGATAAGGAATAAAGTAGGACGCCCCAAAATAAGATAAGATAATAATTTATTAGTCCCAGAAGTGGGAAATTTATGCTGTCACAGCATAAAGTGGACAGAGCAAAATAAGATTAACAGAAACACTATACACTAATGACAACACAGAGTAAAAAATAAAAGTAATATTGACTTAATTATAAAATTAAATTAATAAATGGCTAAAATGATGCACAATAAATTCCAAAACTGTCCAAATTGTTGGGATTGTCTGTTTTACTATTTTCTCCACTGTTAGTTCATTGAGAATATCACCAAATATTCTCATTGGATTTATGCATAGATGCAGATTCACACTAACGCTAATATGGATATGTTCGACGCAACGGTTGACATGTCTGGAATGAACCAATAAGTCAAATCAAATCAATAAATGTCAATAAATTGTGTGCATTTTAGTGACACAAACCACATTTATTTATATGCCTATTGTCCAAAAGAAGCACAATACAAGTGGGTTTGTTTTTCAGGAGCAGTTTTTGAGTTTGTGGGACAATAATTGCTGTGTCATGCAGTCACAGACCCACACAGTTACCTAAAAAAGTAGTAATAACTACTTCTCATCTTACCTTTTATTGCTAACTCAAAATATTGCAATAAAAATTTAGGTCTTTATCCACCCACCTCTACTTCTAGAGTCATACTCTTTGGAGAGAGGTGAGTTATTTGAGCTCCTGAACCAAGGATGTGTTTAGGATAAACTGAATACAGCAACCCAGGAAAAGAACCTCACACCCACTGCTAAGCATGGAGGTGGACGTGTCATGGTTTGGGACTGAAGCAGGGCCTGTTCCACTGGAAAACCACCTTGAATGATACTTTGTTTCAGAGGGAGCTTAGGGAAAATATACATTAAAAAATGATTAGGGTATCCTAACTTTTTCCTCAACTGGAACGCAGTTAAAATCTTTTGTTTAAAGAGTAAAACGCTGGTATTTATTTATTTATTTTGTGTGTGTGTGTGTTTATCTGAAATTGAACTGATTTCTTTTCCAGAGATAAATAAAAAACATCAGACAAAGATTTTGTGGGTTTTTTTTTGTTTCACATGACTGCGCCGTATTCATTTTTAATGTGACTAACTGCTGGATAACTTTAGGACACCATGGCTTCACACCTTCAGCACACTTCACCATGCCGCTTGTGGAGCGCACATCGAGACAAAAACATTATCAACAATCTCCTCAGACGACAGCAATTAGCTGCCACGGTTACCTCCCATTGAGAGAATTTGCAGAAAACTTTTGACCTGCGGTTAAAAATAAAACACGAGTTGACATTTGGAGCAAATTAAACTGGGCTGCTGTGAGTCACCTGAATGTCCCGTTGGCCTAATTTAGTCAAGTTAAACTGTGTTGATCGCCAACTGTAGACTCAAAGAAAAACCCAAAGAAATACGGTTTCAGTAAACTTCAAAATGTGTACCAACTGTGCAATAAAAACCAATTACATGCAAACCCCTCATTTAATTTTCTTCAACTGTTGTAGTGAAGTGGATTAGGTTTGTTTTTGGGAGCTTCTGGCTGTATATGGAGTGATATATTTGTATTAGAGCTGCAAAATATGTTGAGCGGCAGGCAATACATAAAAACACAACTGCAAGTAAAGGTTCATCATTACTAATATTGTTATATTTTTCATCAATATATATTTTCCCAATTCATATAGCCAGTAGATCGTTTTCTTAAAAAGTTATTTTTATTTGAAATGGCAAAATACCACCAAATATAAGAAAGCATGAAGTTGGCACATGGCGAGGGCTTGTAAAGATTTACAGATAAATCTCATTAGTTGAATCCTGCACTGACCTTTGATCCTTTAACGTGCAAACCTGACCATAGCTGTGCTTAAATTCCTGTTTACACTAATCAAAGGATTTGTGTTCAGCTGATTTGAATCAATGCAGCCTGAACTTCTCCATCTGCTCAGATATCAACACAGGACTGTGTTTTCTTAGGATGGCATACAATAAGTGTTAATCGGCTCTGACTGGTTCAAGCAATGAAAATCAGATTTCCTTCCCGCTATTGTCTAAAAAAAATAAGCAGCGTGTTCGTTTGGGACAAAGACGTGCAATAATCTTGTAATTCTTCCATGTTTTATGGATTTAAAACGATTACGTCTAAGAACTGCCGGCACATTTGTACTCTTTGTACTTTTATTGTCTGTAGTCCTGGGAAAGAAAGAAATTTGAAAAAGTCAAAACCCCAAATTCAGTTTTAGCCAGGAAAAGATTAACCGATGCATTACTACACCTATTACACACTCTATAAAATTCACTTTGCACTTCAAGGGCAGCATTCGCAAACAAATAAATCTCATTTGTTAAAGTTGAACTTTTAACAAAGTGTAATGCCTTTAAGCCTGACCAGGACAGTGGTTAAACTCCTGTTTCCACTAAAAGTTTTGTTTTCTTTTAAGCTGAATTAATTCTGGTATTATTTCTCCTTTCAGTTATAGCTCTATAGTTATAGCTGTCTTTTATAGTTAATTTTGAATACAAATGGATTACATCTAATGGAAACGCAAAATTTAGTATCCCCAAAAAATGTGAGCTTTAAATAAGTCAAATAAAGAGTTTATAATGCAAAATGCTACTCTACTGAAAAGCCTGTCCATATATTGTACTGTATATGCACTCATTACTTGGTTGGGGCTCCTTTTGCATGAATTACTGCATCAACGCGACGTGACATGTAGACGATCTGCCTGCGTTTCTGTTCAGGTGTAATGAAAGCCCATATTGTTTTGTTAGCGGCCATCGTGTTTCTGGATCGTTGGTTCTAGAAACACTGGATCTCACCTCGGACTTTAGTTTCCCAATTAAATGAGAAATCCAAACTCATCTGAAACAGAGCAATTAGGACCACTAAGCAACAGTTCTGTCTTTTATGTCCTCATCCCAAGTAAGACTTTTGGCATTGTCTCTAATTCAGAAGTGTCTTAACACAAGGTTTGCAAGGCTGTGGCTAACCCTGTAAGGTCAGCTAAATTGTATCTTTTTCTGCCAAACGTTTTCCTTCTGCTCAACTTTCCGGTAAAATGTTTGAACATCCATCTTTTGAAATGGCCTATTGTGGTTTACCACATGGACTGTCTGCTCAGGTCAGCAGTCTTCACCATTACTGTGAGGAAGTTTTTGTATCAGCAATTGTAATATTAAATTTTTTTGCAAAACTGAATTTCGGTTTTCACTACATATAAGCCATAATCCTCATATAAAAAAAAGCTACTCTGCCTGTAAATAATCTAAATAGTAGATAGCTTTCAGTTTGTAAATAAACACTGTAATAAATTAACTTGTTAATGATATTCAGATTTATTGAGACCCCTGTAGAAGATGCAATGTGAGCCAATCCTGACCAAAATTGTGATTACTTTTACACAGATGTAAGGTGGTGTGTTCAGCTGAACTGACTATGCTTCTATATCTCCTTTTGGTCATAGATTGAGTAAAATAAGTTTTTTTTGGGTTGGTTTTCTACTATTTTACCTTACAAAACAACAAAGAGTTATGAAAGTTTACAAAACACTGAACATTAGTTCAAGAAGAGCAGACTGGGTCCATGTTGAGATGAAGGTTCACTTTGCCCTAAACTGGTGACCTGTTGAGTCTGGTTCTGGATTGAAAGTTTCTTTAGTCTATATTTACATTTTTTCAAGTGTGCAATTAAATTGGTAAGTAAAGATTCATAGCACTACTTGAGTGTATAAAAGTTTGGTAGGTGTGTTCAGACCGCCGAGTTTAATCTCGGCCTTCAAATCCCCGCTCTCGCGTTGGCCCACTTACCCTCCAGCGTGACTTCTTTCCCGGCCTTCTTCAGCGCCTGGACCGCCATGTCGTGGGTCGCCTCCCGGAGGTCGTTCCCATTCACGGACAGGATCGCGTCGCCCACCCGGAGCGCACGGCTCTGGTCGGCGGCGAGCCCCGGGAAGATCTTGGAGATGAGGATGGGCATCCGGTTCTCCCGCCCTCCCTTGATGCTGATCCCCAGCCCGCCGGACTCTTGTTTGACAACTCGGACTTTCCGCACCGCTTCGGAGGAGCCGTCTAAGTTGACCGGGGGGTCGCCTTGCCTCGACCCAAAGCTTGACCCGGGACTCCCGTAGCCGGAGCCGGGGCTCCCGAAGTCAGAGCTTGCGCCGTTCACCGGGTACTTTCCAGAACTGTTTACGCCGTAGTTTCCATCGTACTGACTCCGGCTGACGCTTCCTCGACCCGGGCTGCTACTGCGCCCCCGAACCACGTGATTCTGATTCTGAAGTTGGTCTTGACCCGAGGAGGAACCGCGACCAGGGTTCCCCGGGCTCGAGCCAGGGTCGTTTCCGTTCGACATGCCATTTCGGAGGCCAGCCGACGGGTAGTCCCAGTGGTTTCCCCCCTGTCCGCTCACCTCCGCCTCGGCAGTTAAAGTCAGCGTCTCCCGCGTGAGTTCGGCCGCCACTCGGATCCAGCGGTCGCGGAGCAGAAGGTCCAGCTGGCCGTTTTTGTCCGCTCTGGTCCAGACTGCCATTCCCCGACGGTTAGCCTGCTCCGAGGCGGGCCGCTCTCACTCTGAACTCATCACCAACTTTTTCCTCTTTTTCAGAGTGCGCGCAAGCAGCGACGAGGCTACACTGGTTCGCATCGACACACCCACTCCCACTCCCACTGTGGGTGGAGGGGGCGCGGGGGGGAAACACAGGGACTCCAAGAACACAAGGAGAGGAGGAGAACAAGCGGCTGCGAGCGGCAAGCCTCGGAGGGCTTGTTGATTAATTCAAGCTCTAAAGCTGACCGACTTCCACTGAAGTTAGCATGAGGACAACCCTGTCACATCCGCCAGACCTTTCAAAATAAAAGCTGTCAAAACCACCGAAATAAACTATTTGATTTTCATAGGTTTTGAGAATCAAGGCAACCTGAGAACACTTTATTCCAAAAGACTATTGTTAGGAAATGACTTTTAACACGATTTTTGTATAATATTCTTGGAAAAATAATATAATTTCCTGCATCCATCCATCCATTTTCTTACAAGCTTGTATAAGGGAGGTGCTGGTGTCTATCTCCAGCTAACGTTCCGGGCAAGAGGCAGGGTTCACCCTGGACAGGTCGCCAGTCTGTTGCAGAGCAACACAGAGACAGACAGGACAAACAACCATGCACACACGCACACATCCAGGGAGAATTTAGAGAGACCAATTAACCTGACAGCCATGTTTTTGGACTGTGGGAGGAAGCCGGAGAACCCGGAGAGAACCCATGCATGCACAAGGAGAACATGCAAACTCCATGCAGAAAGAGACCCCGGGCTGGGAATCGAACCCAGGATTGCTGCAAGGCAACAGTGCAGACAACTGCGCCTCTGTGCAGACAATTTCCTAAGGATGTAAAAATCCACTATAAGATACCGTTGCTGCGGGAGCCTTAATTTTGTAAAAAATTCCATGATTTTAAATTTTAATATTATAGAAAAGTATGCACACATATCGGCCACTTTTATTAGAGGCACCAGTTAAATTCCCTGTTAACTCAAATAACAAATCAGTCAATCAATCTGTCCAGGGATATATGTGGTGAATTGTCGTTGATGACAGGCTATTGTGAATATTTCAGAAACTGATAATCTGCTGAAATTGGCATACACAGTCATCTTTCAGCTTCACAGAGAGTGGTCAGAACAAGTGACAATATGCAGTGCACAAAAAAACGCAACAGTAGGTCATGCTGAGTTCATCTAACAAATCTAAAATAAGATTTCTTAAGATTTCTGACACTGTTCAGTCACAAAGAATTGGACTGAACAATGTTCTGAAGGCAAAAAGAGGCCCAAACTCGTCCCAGGTGTGAGGTAGTAGCATCAGAGCAAGAACTAAAAGAAGAAGTGCTGATTCTGTTCTGGGGATGGTTCTGGAACATCTGGAGGTTATTGTGAAAACAAAGGGATTCTTCAGAAAATAGAGAACATGATGGACAACTCTGCAGACTCTTCATCAGATTGTTATACAACAACAAGTCAGTCAGAGGTTTTTTAAGACTTGCTTGTAATAAAGACCTATCCAGGAGATCCTTCCTCGACACAGCCATCAGTATGTACAAAACTATTAAGAAAATTATGAGTTACAATATTTAATTTCCCTCAAATAATAAAGTATTTTTAAATTGAACTGTGATAATTAAATTTTAACTGAATTCTTTGTTACCCAAATTAGTTTTTTATTTGAATAATATTGGCTCAACAGGTATATTCATTACCCAATCTAATTAAGAAAAACGTTAACAATCCCTGTTTATCCCTGTTTGTTCGTTTTGGGGTTTTTTTTTCAAATACTTGGTAAATTTGGATTATGTTGGAAATAAACTAACCTACAAAAATTTAAATAAACAAAAGTTAAATAATCAAACATAAATGGCAGCATAAAAAAAATTACATTTTTAAAAGCTTGAAGCAACAACAGCAATGAATGAAAGATTCATTGCGGTTTCTCTATGCTTTTATTGTGAAAGTATAATCACCCGTTTTCCTTTTATCAACTTCTGTGGGAGAGTAAAGTCAGAGCCGGATGACAGGAGGAAGCAGCCAATAGGAGCGCAGATCTAATTATTTATTCATGATCAGGAGGCGGGGCTTCCGTACAGGCCACATTGATCCCCGACAAGAAAGCGAAGCCTCCGTTTACTTCATTAATGGATTCCTCTGCTGCTTACAGGACACTTTCATTTTCCCATCAGTACCGCTTTTAGAAACCATGAAGCAGACACTCACTGCGGCTCATTTTACAAACGTTTAAAAATATTTTTTCAATTCATTTTGCTCTTCAGGTATACATGGTTGGTATATTAGGAAAAAGTTAATTTGTGTCATGGTTCTTATTTTTTTTATGTGCCTTTCAAAATAAATAGAGTAATCTTTGCCCTATCGAAAATGCATTTTTTAAATAGTTTTATAAAATTATTTTTTAATACATTTATTAAAAAGGTTATATTTTCTGAATGAATGAATATTTGAAGACTGGGAGACACGAGGAGAAAAAATATGCTTAAATTTTTTATCGCAACCCCTTTTTTTTTTTTACACATAAAATTAACCAAAATATGTTGCATATGCTGCTGACAATTTTTGATCCATGCAGAGCTCCAAAACGCATGAACCCCCGAAGGTCAAATACCTCCTTCTAGTTATCTAAACATCACCGCAAAAGTACTGAAACACAAAAATATTAATAAAAAGCAGCAGCCTACACAAACGCTTGAACAGACAATAAAGAGTGAGCCACTCTTTATTCCAAGATGCTCACTGCAACACATCAACCACTTGTTCTGATCAGTCAAATTTGTACTATTGCAGGACAGCTGTGCTCCTCTGTTGTTTGGTGAGCCCACAGTAAAACTCGCAGATGCAGCACTGGTTGTGTTTGTCACTGGATCTTTATTGCAGCCGAGGTTCACTTTGTGTTTACAAAACCAGAACAGATTGCAAAGCGTCCATGTGGGAGTGAGAGAGGCGGGAGATTCACCTGCTCGCCTCTCACCGCGGTCGTCATGCTACGTGGGCTAAAGGTGCGGCCCGCAGTTTCACCCTGTTACATTCACAGTGTCGCTGCCGTTTCACCCCCCACCCCACCCTGCTGCAGGTCTGGGGTCTTCACAAGCGTTGCCAGAGAGGCCTCGTTATGCAGCAGATTGTTTTTAACTCCCCTTTTTAATGGTTAAAAATAAATATTTTATTGTTTACAAGCTATTAGGTTTGCAATTTTGTTCTTGTAAGGTACATTCATGACAAAAAAACAAGGCAACCCATTGGAGTTCAATGCTAATGCAACACTGCACAGCTTTAACCTCGCAGCCCTGCCTCTCAACCTCCAGCGCTCCCCTCTGATTGAACCCCTCCCGCCCAAAATGTGTGAGTGAAGAGTGAAGGTTTGGTGCAGCAGATAGGGCAGATGCAGAGAGAGATTTAAGTGAACAAGTGTGTTGAGAGTGAGATGGTGAGATAAGGAAGGTAAAGCAGTTGTGCAAAAAAGCTGGCATCTCTACATTCTTGCTAAAGAGTTCTTAACAGCTTCACTGATTTATTTATTTATTTTTTCATCTTTTAGACCTAAACTTGACTATTAAATGATACATTTAATGCTCCAACCCAGCAAAATTAACTGTGAAGCACCTTTACTGGATTATATGATTATTAAGACACGCTGCAACCCTCGGAGAGCCCTCCCATCTTTAAATACAAACGTGTGCACAGTGAGGTCAGAGTCTGAGCCAGTCATTGCTTCGTGCTGCGGACCGTCTCACTGCGGTGGAGCTGAGATGAAGGTTGTTGGTGGTGATGGTTCGGTTGAGGCAAAGCCTCAAAGTTGGACTGTCGCTGCAGCTGTGGCCTCTGAGCGGCTTTGGCCTCTCTCTTTGGAGTGTTGTTGAGGATGTCCAGGCTCCGGCGGCTGGAGGAGATGACATCAGCGACGAACTTTGTGCATTCGGCGCAGATGTCACGCAGCGTGCAGCCGTGAGCGTACAGGTGCGGGAACTCCTCCTCCACTGAGCGGCGGGACAGAGTCCTCAGGGATCTGCAAGCAGAAACGGAGGATGGGGATGTCTTCACATCTTATATAAGTCAAACACGTAGACAAATAATTACAAGATTGTATCTATAACTGGGATAATACACAAGTGCATCATGTTACAGTAGAACAGAATTTAAATTTTAGTTTGTTTCAGTAACTCAATTCAGAAAGTGAAACTGAGTGGAATGAAAAAGTCTATAAAAAAAAAAGATGCACAAGAATAACTGTAGCCTGGAGAAAATTGGAGGAGTTTGGGGGGGATTGACAAGGCTAAGTTCACATTGGAGAGCTTATATTTTTATGATTAGTTCAGATGAAAGGGTTGGATGCATTGAAACAGAAAAACTACACAAATCTGACATTATCAGACTTTTATGAGCGAGAGCATTTTGCTCCTATTGCTTCTGGTTGTACAAAAAAATGTAAATAACATTCTCCAAAACTAATAATGCATCACAATAAGTGTGATCGCTTATTACCAGTGAATACTGCGATAAACTCATCCCACGTAGCCCACTTGGGAACTTATTTTTGGAAAATATTGTTCATCATGACAAAAAGACAACAAAAACCTTTTTATATATGCACTGGTAGTAAACACCTGAAAATAGTTGACACATTTATTTATGTTTACATTTTTACAACACTTTCGGCAGGATTGTTAGACAATTCAATTTAGGGAAAAGGTGTTGCACTAATATGCAGTCTGACAGTCTCAGTCCAAATAGTTCACTTTGCAACTTACATTTTTGGAAGATAAAGTAGATTTTGTTTTCCTTTCTACCAAAGTCAAAATGAAAGAAGAAAGGGTGTGGAAGCAGAGTATAAACAAACAATTAAAAAAAAAAAAAGCTTCATATCTATGATCTCAAGTGGATGAAATGCTTGGGTGAATGGAAAGCAAAACAAATATTGAAGTGAACCAAAGCATAAAAATGATGCTTCAGCAGTGAGCCAGGAAAATCAGTCACTGTGGAGAAGACTGAGCTTTCTGACTGAAAGAACAACAATCTCAGTCGTAAAAAGAAAACCTCCCTGAGGGCAGAGAAACACGACTCCACACCAGCTCTGCTTCTCACCGACTGGCTGCCTTCAAGGCGGGAGGATCGTAGTGACAGCTGGGTAATTATTACATAATGGCTGCTTAGAGGCCGTGTAGGAGGCGCTGCACTGATTACACAACAAAGGAAGGAGGGAGTGTGTGTGAGGTGGAGGTGACTGGCTTGAGGAGCTTCTAGTTCTTATTGGGGAAAAGTTAGTAAATCGTCACTAATAAGAGAAAAAGTGAGGTAAAAAGGAACTTTAAACATTAAGGAATAGAAACTACAAATAAAAAGATAAATGGAGAGAAACAGCATTTAAATATTACTTGGTTTTACAATTAATTTATGTCCAGAGTCAGGCCATCTTCATTCCCAATGTGAGTAAAAAAGCTCAGCTGTCTTGTTGCCTGAGTTTCCATTGAACATTTAACGTTAAGTTAGCTGAATTCAGAGTGTAATCCATCATACATGCAACACTGTGCATATATCTGGAGATATCCCTCTTGCATAGAGCTTAGTTGGACTTTCTGTTTTGTGCGGATTGCTCTCTGACCTTCCTGATGGTTTTTCTTTGGACTTTGGATGCTTATTACTCATTTTCATTCTAGTCAAGAGATAAGAGAACATTTTCTTAATCTGAAGCCAGGTTTACACTGTACGATTATCAGCTGTCTTAGATCAAATCTTTCGTCGTGAAAGGAAATCTGTGATTGTGAGGTGAATCTGCGGTCGGCACACAGACAAAATTTATTGCTCCAATTAGCAAAGATAACCTGAGAGAGAAATCCAGCAGTGCCAGAGACGTTCTGAGAAAGTTGTGCAGCATGACTCCAGACTGATTTTTGGAACCTGAGCATCAAATAAACCACCGATCAAAACCACCTTCAAAGATTACAAGAAACTTTTAATTAATGTTCTAAAGATGACACTAACAGCAACTTGTCCTCTTTATTAAAGGTAATTCAACAAAGAGTATTTGCTTAATCAAATGCTGACAACATCAGAGCCTGTGTCAGAGTGTCACTCTCAGTGAAAAACACAACCAAATACTGCTGGGTAAACCAATAAACCAGAGGCTGCAGAGTCTAAAAATACTTCTGCTATTCTATATTTTTTGTCTTTCATAATTGTTGATAATTGGTACTCCGTCCCCCCCCCCAAAAAAAACCCCCCCCCAAAGAATTATAAACAAATTTCATACATTTCCATAAAATCACCTAATAAAAATGTGATGTGTGAGACTCACTTTGGTTCCCACCAGAGATTTGCATGAATGTGCTCCAATGAACATGTTTAAAAGTGGCAACATTCTGGAGAACGGTGAGATTTTACGATGTTGTTTTCACCTGCCGAGCCTGAGCTGAACACAGCTTCCCTTGTCGCCACTAAAGGGTGTTTTGTCCGGTAGTGAATGGCTGCCGCAAATGAAAGACTCTTAAAGTTGCAGCGTTTCCCCTCGAAAGTAAGAGTTTTGGGGACAGCTGTGTTTGACGGCTATGAAACGCACATATTTGTCCTACTGTGGAGGAGGGACTGGAAATATACACTTCTCTTTCCTTTCTTTTAGCTTAAATGTTGAGTTGACCCAATTCTGTTGGCAACAGCCTGGTTTTAGCAGGCAAATTGATTGTGTCACAATCACCTTTTCTCTGGGTCCAACATAGAGGTATCCAGTAACTCAGACTTGTTAAATTGCTTAATAAATGCAAAGACTCACTTGTAGACTTGGCTTTTGTGTCCATGGCCTTTTGGGGTGCTGTGAAATCCCACAGTGTACACAGGAATATGAGCCATCTTCTTGGAGGGAATCTTCATCTGAATTCAAGAAACGTGAACAACATCCAGTAAGCAGAAAGCAGAAAGTTGGAGGAAAAGAAACAATCATGTGACGTTAAGAAATGTTCATTAAAATACATACTGATAATAACTGATTCATACAATTTATTCATACAATAGGTCAGTATTATTTTACTCTCATTGCACAGCAAGAAAGCACTGAACACACCTACAAACAAATGCAGACATTTTTAATGAACGATTAGAGTGAAATTAACACAGATGAGTCACAGCACCGCATGGACCACAAAACAAAAAAAGCACAACAAATCCAAACCTACACAGCACAGAACCACACATCCAACACGGAGCAAAAAAACAAAAAAGAAATTTGACGTCAACAGAGGATTAAACCAGTGCTAAAAACTAAAATACCTTTATTTACCTGTTTCTGCTGCAGCCTTTCTTACATTCCTTAACACTTTTCATGAACTGTTTTTAAACTGACTTGCAAAATAAACAACTAATAAACATAATCAAAAGATTAACAGGAGATAACCTTGTTCTATTAAAGCTGTAAGCTTTTGAATTTGCACATGTCTAAAATAGTAAAATTACATGTTCTTTTGTCATTGTGACGTCACTGAGTAGAAATAATGGAGGTGGATAAATGTGGTGATTGTAGTTGTTTAAATCGCCTTAATTTCTGATTCACGTTTTGTCATAAAATGAAGGTCATGGAGACGACTTGTTCCAACTTGAAAAATGTGCTCTGCATTATAAACTTTGCATAAACCAACTAATATTCAAGCCATATAAACAGAGTAGGGATGCACCTACATGATAATTTAGGTCAGTATTGATATCCAATATTAACACTGGCTGATAACCAGTATTATACATATTTCCCTGCCCTTTGAACACCAAGAAAAAAATGACCAGACTGCTGACACAGCTTTTCTGCTTCAGTCAAACACCAAACAATCCGGCTCTGGATCAGAGACACATGACCGAACAAATGCCACATCACACACTTCCCCTCTCTCCTGAAACACATATTCAAATGGCAACAAGATGGGAATAAACAATAGTCATTAATATTGGGCCAGTTTTAAGTATGGGACCAAATGACTAACATAGGTCAATTAGAAGGCAAATGCTAATTAATCCGAGAAAATAATAAATAGGTTTTTTGTGTTCATCCCTTTCCAAACTGTCCATGTTCCTGATCCAACAAACTACATTGTTTGCTTCAAGCAATGAAAATCAACCTTTGGTATTTTTATGAGTGTAACTATTAAAAAATATATATAAAACAATTTAAAACACAGTGACACAAACTAGTATTTGGGAATAAAAGAAATATTATATGTCTAAAGTTACCTTTGCACTACAAGAGCCACACACTGACCTGCAAGAGGAACAAAAACAAATGAGTGTTATTACATTTCAATTCATAAATAGTTCCTGTTCTTCACACGACAGTCACGGGATATCAAGCTGCAGAAATTATTGCATGAAAACAAGTTTGATTGCCTTATTATTTATCTTTTAATTTGGGATTTAATTAACTCAAAGATGTGTATTTTGAAAACAAATCTTTGAGACAGCATCAGACATTTAAAGAGTGAAAAACATAACAGTGGCTAATGATTTGGAGAAATTCAGGCTTTCCGTGTTTCATGTGGAGTTTAAACACAAGATCATGTTTAAAGATAGAATTAACAAGAATAAATATTCCAAAAACGCTCAGAAGGTCCAGTCAAACTTCTCTTGGCTACCTTTTGCACAGTAAGCACGTAGACGGCCACGAGAAGAGAGGGAATTTCACTCTGCAGCAGCAGCAAACCTGAGGAATCAGATGCGGTAAATACTGACAGCATTTACTGCAAACACAGCAGAGGCAACAGCAGCAAGGAAACCAAAGCTGCTACCTTTCCTCGCTTCAGGTTGCTGTACAACTCTTTGCTCTGGAGATATTTCTCCATTTCTGCTTTGACGAGTACTCGACGCACATTGATGATCTCATCCAACGTAAGGGCCAGACTCTCAACGGGGTGGCTGAACTCCTCCTGAAGAAAAATTGAGGAGGAGGAAGAGGATCCATCAGTCTGATGACTCGATAAACACACAAATGTATGATTTAAACAATAAATAAATTCATAATAGGTTATAAAGAGGATATTCTAAACCTGTAAAGTTATTGTTCATGTTGCAGAACCTACTGCTGTTATTTGTGCTGTTAATCTAAAGCTGAATGTGCATCAGCATCTCTGGGGCATTAGTTGTTTTCATGAACAGCATCTCAATAGGATATCCCGATCTTTACTTTATACAGATGATGTGGTTCTGTTAGAGTCTGCAGCCGTTTGGGAAGTGGCCAAGAAGAGAGACAGCTCAGGTCAGAGGCCATGGATCTATACCAGAAAATCTGGACTCTTCCTCCAGATGGGGGTTAATCTCCTGCCTCAAGGGAAGGTTTGAGTGTCTTCTTTAAGAGTGATGGTACGACGAAGAGATCGGAGCGTTTCTTAGGCCTGTTATTATGATGAAAAACGAGCTAAAGCTCCTGATTTAAATGTCCAAAAAAATATTAGAAGATCAAGATCGAGGAAATAATTGAACATCCTCTATGTAGAGAGAGATGTCAGTTAGGGTCACTTGAACCTGTCATCATGTTGCCCTTTAGTGTCTTCCACTAGAGGAAGTGATCCAAAATGTGGGTCAGTCCGAGTAGATCTATTCTGGTCCTGGAACTCATTGGGATGTCCAAGTAAAAACAAAAAAACGTCACTGGGTTTTAACCAATTCCTTCACGGCGGTGTTAACGTTTCCTGTTTTGCTGTGAATGTTCAGCAGATTTTGTGTGCTGTTGCCAGTGTTGGCCAGGACTCTCTTGTAAAAGAGATGTTTTATGTCAGTGGGATTTTGCTGGTGAAATAACATTTAATAGGAATAATAAAAAACAAATGGGAAGGGGGATGTTTTGAATTAGATCATGATCCATTTCTGCCATAGTGTGTGTGGATCAGATTGGATTGATAGATGGATGGATTGATGGTTAATAAAAACCAAGCAACCACATCCTTTTAGAGGTTTTAACCATTTCATGTGATCTTTATCTTCTCACTTATTCGGAAAATGGAGGTTTGAAAGACATAATATTGAATCTAACTCTTCACAGTGTTGTTTCTTCACTGTCTCTGAGGCAGCTGGGATTTTATCTCACCATCCACTGGTCTCCGCTTCTGGAGTCCGATGTCGTCTCGAGACCCTCCATGGCCTCGTCGACCGAACTCAGAGACAGGCGAGCGGGAGACGCTTCCTTCCAGCCGTACATGGGGAAGGAAGCTGGGTGTGGAGAAACGGATTAAAAGTCAGTGAGAGGAAACAATGAATAAAATACAGAGAGGTGGAGGGCTATCAAATGTGTACAGCTGAGACCGGATGAGTACGGCTCTTATCCCGGCCTAACTACTCCATGAATTACCCATCAGCCTCTTTCATTCAGCACCGTCTCAGATCTCAGCGTCCGGCGAACTCCTCTAAGGCTGCCGTGTATTATTAATCTGATTTCAGGAGGGAGATTTGGCTCACGCTGCTACGTCTGCCACGTAGATCACAGTGAGGGGCGGGCAGCCCTCACACGGCTCAAACTGCTGCTGCAGATGGAGGCCATCGATTTGGCTCCAACAGGCCGAGAAGATGGCTGAGACAGGCCAGTAAACATCATCCGTACACATAATTTGGATCAGCTGCTGATGACAGATGCAGCTTACAGGCTTACATCCCTACACAGCCACAGCTTAAGCATAAGAGCCCCCTGCTGGCAGGGTTAAGTACTACATGATGAACCTCTGCGGATTGCACGGCAGCTGTGCAGAAGCTGGGAGTGGACCGGGATCGTTTTTCAGACGGCGCGGCTGTTAGTGCACAAATTATTGCCATCAAGCTGAACCTTCGCTGCTGAAGCCCCATCACCCAGTCTGACTTTATCAGCACATCTTTTTATCTAATTACAATCCATCAAACGTCTATTAGCTTCCGCAGGGCTGATCTGATCCCTGTCAGTGGCTGCTGTTCCAGCGTGGAGACAAAAGGCTCTTATTTCAGTGAAGTAGCAGTAATTTAATAACTTTTTGTGCTTGAAGCAGAGGATGGAGGCAGCAGCAGCAACATAATGTCTTCGAAAATCACCAAATTATTTGTCCAGCGTAAGTTAGAAAGGGAGGAAACAAAGAGTGACGTTTGTCGTAAAAATCAGTGGGTTTGGTGCCGGGCTGCTTACCTAAAAATATATAGTTCCAACACAGAATAAGAGCTTAAATCTCACTGTTTAGGATAAGGAGTTACAGAGATGCCCCTCCCCCACATGTTGCTTCACACTGCCAGTTAACTGGTTGAAACATGACTGCAACATTAATTCTCCGGTTTTTAGAACCACTGGAAAGTTTGTCGAGTGAATGCCACATGGTGTTTACCGCCACCACACTTATTTTTTTCCAGGCTTTCTAACATATTTTGAAGTCTTCAGCGGCTTTGGTTTAAAGTTTTTGCACAGTATTGCTCTAATATGCTCATCTTAAGTTCTTCATTTTCTACATGCAACCTAAAGAAAACATGTTTTTCTTCTGAATGTGACAGATTTCCCCTTTTTCATTAACCTCAAAGTCAAAATCTGAGGACAGAGTCACTAGCCGGTGCTGATAAAAATATCCAAAATGACTTTCCATAATGCCACAGGTTTCCCTCGCTAGCAAGAAGTAAATGTGTCTACAAATAAATTTAAATAAATAAATAAGTGTGCCTATAAACTTATAGTTTAATATTTTTTTCTGTGTATTCTGCTAGCCAAGCAACAACTTTTCATTTCATAAGGAAGAAAAATATGTTTAGAAAAACCCAGTCGTGTTGTAGAAGCTAATAGAGCGCCACCTCTCTCTCTTACTGAGGTACTGCGCTTTAAAATCCTATACGTTTCCCAGTGATGCTTTACAGAGTGCAGAACTGACAAAAATGGTTATTCAAGTCAGTCTGCTTGAATACTTCTTCAACTGGTGTTTATTCTATACCTAAAATAACTTTCTGTTCTGTCCAAATTTTAATTGCTGTGGTTTTGTAAAGCCGGCAGGTAAAAAAAAACAACTATTTAAGCCTCTGTTTGGCTTCATCCAACATATTATCTTCACTGAAGTCAATTTGAACTAAAAAACAACAACAAAAAAAACATAATTGTCATAAGTCTCAGATTAATTCTTAAGCAGATTTTTGGAAATTTGTCCATATTTCGTCTTATTTTTTTTGTCTCACTGCATCCAGTGATGTCATGGTTTTATTTGCCTTTGCAGAACAAAGATGCATCACATCCACCTGGATTTGCTTTCTGATGCTTTGTCTCCCTCTAGAGGAGGAGAATTAAAGCTGCTGCTGAGAGCAAACAGCTGGGTTTCTCAATCATCTTCCTTTCAGCCAAATTAAAAGGGCCGTAAAACTCCAACAAGCTTCAGATGTGAGTCAAGATGCAGATGGGCAGAAGAGTGTAATGACTGCACATCTCTGAATTGGCTGTGATTGAGACACAAAAAGATTTGAGTTTCTAACTAGACCTGCCATCTTGCGAAAGTATTCGTACTGCTGAGACGTTTTCACTTTTTCCCACATTACGACAAAAACCTTCAGAAATATTATTGGGATTTTATGTTGTAGATCAACACAATGTGGCTCATATTTGTAAAAAACAAAAAAACAACAACATCCTATTGCAGTTTTAAAACTTTTTACCAATAAAAGTCTAAAAAGCCTTGTTGTTTAAAATGTCTTTATCAGCAAACCCTAAGTTGATCTAAAGATATTTGGTGAGTGAAAATCCACCAGACCTCGGTGATAAGGAGGCGCTCCGGCACCGGTCAGCGTTCTGGATCGCGGCCTCACGTCCTGCAGTCTGACTGTCTCGCCCAGCTGGGCCGACTCCGACAGCGAGGGAAGCATGTCCCCGCGGAGGAAGGCCAGGTCCTGCTCCGAAAACGATCGATCTCTTTTGAGCGGCGCCGGAGAGCTCTCAGTCCTCCTCATGTCCCCGCTGTCCGGTGACTCCTCTTCCTGCCAGGGGTCAACGGAAGATGGGAATTATTACACAACGTTGGAATAGCATGAAAAAATAACCAAATTATTCATTTATTTATCTGTGCTACAATGGATTTTAAAAAAAAATCTAAATTCTAAATCTCAGGTTACTGACCTCCATCTAGCTTATTTTTACATTGTAAATATAAATGTTGAGTGTAAATTTATGTCAGATATATAATTTTTTTTTACAAAGGTCAAACTTAAATTCTCTTTCAGGTGAAAGATGTACAATAGATGCTGTACTAACACTGCAAAATAGATCGAGGTTTGTGGGATCAACAGGACTGGAACATTGTTTAGGTAATGGATGTGCAAAGTTTATCATGTTTTCTTCAGTTGTGTCTGAGAGAAATTGAACTTTTAAGTTAAAAGTGCCAACACATTTAAGCCAATCTGCCAGATTTTTTACAATAAGACAATGTCTAAAAAAATCTATATATGATTGCAAAAACACAGTAAATCAGTAAAACTACCGCCTACAAATTTAATTAAACGTTTTTCTTTATCACCTGAGATTTTATTCAAGTTATTACAAAAATCTGTTAATATCTCATAGGTCTGTGTTTAGACATTTTGTGTTGCAAAACTGTTGAAAACTAAAAAAGGTAATCATTTTCATTCTAAGTTGTAGTTTTTATTAATTAAAAGACACATGTGGGTATATATTTATCTTTTTTAAGCATTGAAGCGATTTGAACGCAATACCAAGTGACTAACAACCAGTTAAATCAGCAATCACCGAACCTTTGCCTATAATAACCATAATAATAATAACAATAATTATAAATATACATTCAAATTTATATCCTGCTTTTTAAAACAAATAATGATAACTCCATGCAATTTGTCTTCATCAAATTACAAATTTCAAAAACAAAATGTGAAGCAGACTTTCTAAAGATTTTTATTAAGTATCCAAAGGGGCTTTTCCAACATTTACAGCACGTTATTGCATATGTCAATAAAAGAAAACAAGCATTAAGACCTTTCAGATGGAAGAAATATCTTTGGTCTGGATGTTGTGGATGTTTGTGCAATCCTAAATTTTACAGGTTTGATATTTTACAATCATCTGCATAAAAATGTGTCTCTTTGTCCAAAATTAAAAAAGGATTCATCTCTCTGCAGAGAAGAAAGTAAACCCACCAACGCAAGGAACAAGAGTGAGAAACAGAATCAAAACGAGCGACTGCCGGTGGGTCTTTCTCACCTCAGAGATGTTCATCTCCTCCATCTCAGCCAGCGTCGGGGCCTTGAGCAGGATGCGGGGCCGCAGCGACGGCCGAGGCTCCGACACAGACAGATCAATGCACGACGTAGATTTGACATCGCAAGGACATGTCTGAGCCAGACAGGGCAGCGAGCCGAACGCTGAGGGAAGAGAAGCAATGGCGGCATTAGGGAAGTCAGGAGCTCTCAGATGCGAAGGCGGGGAAGCTCAGACGTGCTTCGTGTGCAGCTTCAGCATCTGGAGCTCATTATCGCAATCATTCGGAGACATCAGAGTGACTGCAGCTGCTGCATTTTTAATAAGTGGGTCACAAAAATCTAATGTATTTCTCATTTTCCTTTCATCTAAAACATTAATGCCAACCTTGGCATTACTCTCTATTTGTAACTGATATCTGGGGTAGGCCCTCATTTTCTGTTTTGTTTACAAAAACAAAACATGACCAGTGTTATTGATGCTTTCTTAACAATATGCGAACTTTGTTCAACTTTATTCCATCTTTTCTATTTGGGTTTCTCCTTGTCCTCAATAAGACTGAATGTTCTCATTTGAAGATGGAACAGTTTAAAAGCAGTAAAAAACAGACATAATGGGATGCAGAAAACATTTTCTGTTTGTTGGTGAGAGCTTTTATATGATAATATGAAATATAAAGTGCAACAATGCATTTAATATGAATGTTGCTAAACATGCAAACGTTGCTAAACACATTCATGCAAAACTGTCACTGAACCTCAGTAAACATTTTCCTGTAGAGTTCACCATTTTAATTAAAATTCAGCAACTTTCAGCTCCCATTCTGGTGCTGTTCTTTAGGGAGAAAAACATCAACCTGAACTTCTAAATGTGGCTGCACAATTAATGTTTCTGGGTTGCAGAATTCAAAGACGTTTATCAATTTAAATCATGTCAAGAACAGAGTCTCCTTTTTAAAGAGTAGATTTTGTACTTTTTTAGACCAAAACACCAGACCTGTGTGACAAAGACAAATGAACAGATTATGTTTTCCAGATGAAAGGCGTTTGTAACGCCTCGAAACTGGAACCAACATTTTGTAAGATACTTCAGAAGGTGAAAATGTAAGTTTTGCTCTTACGCCTGGCGGTGTGTGGCACCACGGGCCTGAGCTTCCTCTCCTGCTTGATCTCAGCCAGAACCCGGTCATGAAGCGACTGCTGCCGTGGAGGAGGAGGAGGAAGGCTGCGCTCCGAGACCTAACCAGAAGAAAACATTTCAACACATCTGCTCATTCAAAAAAACAGAAAACACAAGTTGTCCTATTTATACAAAAAGTAATGGTAAAGTTTTCACACCCCTAAACTTTTTCCAGATTCTCTCTTGTTACAACCACAAATCATCTCAATGCTCCTTTGGGGATTTTATGTGACTGAAAATCATAAAGTTACTCAAAACTGTGGAGTGGATTCAGACATTTTTTGGCAGAGAAAAATCAAGATTATTCTTTATTCTGACACCCCTAACAACTATTTTTGGTCTAGTTTCTAGAGCAAATATCGCAGTGTACTTGAAATAAAACAAACTTTATTTAAAAGGAACCTTTAAAGGAATAAGAACTTTTTAATCAACAATTCCTTAAAATCGCTGAAAACTTACTAGTTTCACTGGCAGATCATTTCACTTATAACAAGAAAATCCTAGAAGAACATGTCAGACTTGAGACTGGATCAGAGGTTCGACTATAGAAAACAGAATCTATCTGCCAAATCTTCAGCTAAGAGCATAAAAAGCAAAAAAAATTCAGCTGTAGATTTGTAAACAGGATGAGGCATGTCCCCAAAAGACCTGCAACTTCAAGCAGCAGCTTCTACCAAGTACTGATTGCAAAACATTTTTGAAGAGTGATAGTTTTTTTTTTTGCATCATTTGCCTTCAGCTCTACCTTCTGTTTACGAAACAAAACCCCAACAAAATACGTAGAAGCTTGTTGTAATAGGTGTGAACCCCTTGAATGAAGCACTTACAGGTTTAAGAGGAGGTCTGGATCTGATGAAGTCCAGGATCAGCTCATGGGCACTTCTCTTCACTCTGGTAGGAATATCACCATCCACCTTTACAAGGCAGGAAACACGTCAACTTGTGGGAACTCTAAAAATCATACAGTCACTCACTATGCAGTGGAACAACATCTAATTGTAACAACAATAAAAAAAGTTATATTGAAGCTTCAATAATTGACTTTTAGGCCTCTGACAGCTTTAAAGACACCAGGCTCTTTAAAGCACACCTGAGCAGCATTAGCTGTGATTTGTAGCCTCACACAACTCGACTCTGTGTTGATGAATAAACACCATAAAACAGTAACAGCTGAACACTGCTTTCAGCATTGAAGCAATTATAAAAAAGACCTGCAATGCGGCCAGAACAACAGAAGGCGGGAGGGTTTCATTAATATTTGTGTCGCTGAGCTGAATAATGCATCTGGCCATGGAGAAGGCCTCCAGGCTAACTCCACCACACCATCAATGTTTGCTTTCTGGGTCTGAGTTCGGCGTCTTCCTGCTGAAGCTCTGCCAGGTGGTGATGAAAACATCTCCCAGCAATTGTCTTTAAATAAATTTGTTTTGGATCACATTTGTGGTGATGATTTGAAACCCAAATCAGCTAACTGCGCTACGTTGGCTGCTTTAAAACTGCGTAAGCTGAAGGATAATCTAGGTGTGAAGGATCTGTAGCTAGCAAACTGAACTCAACCTGTCTAAGTTGATGAACTCCAGCTGTTTTTAGCCTTTCTGTATCAATTTTAGTTGCTACAAGGCTAGAAAGGTGGATCGTTGATATAATTTTACCATAAATTTTTGCCCTCCGTGCTTCTTGAATTGAATTTTATGCAAGATTTCTAACAATTATCTCCTCTTAGTGGATGTTTTATCACATTGTGGACTCTCTCTGCTGAAGACTTTGCAGAGCCGCTCTAAAGCTGAATGAGGCCCTAATCAGAATGTTACTTGGGACCCAATCACAGTTCCCATGTTTTATAATATTCAAGCAATAAATTATAGATAATTGAATTTGTTTTTTTGTTGCCGCTTTATTCTTTCTTTTCCATTTCTTTTCTGTTGCTTTTGTCTTTTTTTCCCTTTCTCTCTTTTGTTAGACTAGATTCTTTTCTCCTTTTTTTCCTTTTTACTCTTATCCTGTCCTTGTTTTATCTGGCAGACATTTCTGGTGTACATAGCAAATTAGGTAAAGTCAGAGGTAAAAGAGAAGCTCAATTTCAGAGAGCAGCAGAAAACATACATATGCCACCTAGTAGGTTGAAGTGTATTGCAGTTTTCCTGTCCTCACAACATGAGGTGTTTACTAAACGCTTCTGAGGCTTCCTCTGGGACCTTATGCTTTTGTTGGATGAGGCTAAGATTGAGTGTTTTTGTAACAAACACTTCTGGTGAACCTTCTTCACATTTCCAATTTAGAATTAAATATAAATATGGTTTATTTAGTGATTAGAAGATATTTAGCCGCTTTTAGCTTTTAAACTTGAACCACAAACTAAAATGTCTCTTTATTTTGCATCTTTATTCCTCCAGCAGCTCTTCTGTTGCTCCAGTAAAAGTTGAACTCTTCCCCTCGATCGGAGCACTAACTGGAGCCGTCGACTCTCACCATGACTTTGCGAAGCTGGAACTTGCGAGCTCGAATGTCCTGCATCAGCATCTCGAAGGGCGTCAGGCTGAATTCGGTGGGCAGCGGGTTGAACGGCTGCTCCTGCACCTTCTTCAGCTTCACCCCCTGCCTCAGCTCCTTCATCAGCTGCACCCACAGACGAGCCTGGTGGTGTGGGAGACAACAGCAACACATCTGCTTCTGTCAGCGTGACGGCTCTGCCTGCACCCGGTCAGACGCACAGCGCCGCTGTTGTCCTGTCTGTGAACTCTGTTGCACCGTCTCACCCAGTCTCTGTGCTTCAGCGCGTCCAGTTCAGCTGTGGATCTGTCCTCCGGAGTTTCTTCAGAGGAAATCTTCTTCAGCATCTGAGCGGCACAAAACAAATGTCAAACATTTGACTGCTCATGTTTCTGAATCCCTTTGGTTCGCCGTCTAGAAATCACTTAAAAGTGAGTCAGAGTTGGTGGAAAGACTCAAAAAGTGCTGTTCACAGGTCCAGTCTGGCTGAGCCTGAGATTCTTTGCAACAGTGAATGAGTAAAGACTTTGTCTGTGGATTTGCAAAGCTGGTGGAGGCGAACACAAAAGGTGCTTCTATCACTTGAGATCCTGAGAAAGGTAATTTAAAGTTAGCGGATGTATAATAGCACAACAGGGGAAAAGTTCACAGGGAATGAATATCTTTGCATGGCACTGTAGGTCTTATCAGCATTCAAGACTGGTCACACACATCCTGTTGTGTGACCAATTATGATACAATTATGAACATCTTAACTAAAATTAAATTTCCTGTGATTAAAAGAAAGACATTCTAACAAGCAGTTTAAACATTTAAACCTTATGTTTTATTTTCAGAAAATGCCTAGAAACCTATAAAATGTATATGATTTTATAACTTGTATGCATAAACTTGGTATTTAACCTCATGAGCATATAGAAATATACTTATTTATTTGCTCTCTACACTAAAATAACTCGATGAAACTAGACTAAATTGATGGTTTTGGGCTTTGTGTTGGATTTCTATCAACTGGATGACTTTGCTTACAGGTTTAAATCCCAGCAGGACTTCAAACATTACATCAATGTGATGTTGAAGTCCTGGAAGAAACTCGACATTAGAAATGTATTTTCGTCACTTGATTTGTGTTTAAACTATTCATCCATCAAGTCTTATGGTGACATATTCGTGACTTTGGCTACAAATATTATAAAAAGTCTAGATTAAACAGCTCATGCACAGTAATTTATTCACAAGCATCATAATTTACAAAAACTACTCATTGATATAATGTGATAAAACCACTTATTTTTGTCATGTTATATTCAATTTTTCTAATTATTCTTGTCCCTAGAGGTGTAAAGTTTTAACTTCTCGTCTGATTTGGCCCTTGCTTAGGAAATAACCTTTCTGACATGACGGCGCCGTGACGTACCTCCTTTGCATCTCTGATCTTGATGAGGAAGGTCTGCAGCTCCAACGTCTCCACGAACAGAGCGCGGCAGACGGCCTGGTAGTGCTCCGGGGCCAGGCTCGGGTTGGCCAGACGGGACGCACAGAGCACCACGACCTGACGGAACGAACGCACCGGCCTTATCGCTCCCTCCTGCTCCTCTTCCTCCTCCTCCTCTTCTTCCTGTCCACTGTAGCCCTCATCGGTAGCTCCGCTGCCGGCAGAGCTGACGCCCTCACCGCCCTGGTCCCCGCCCGCCATTCGCTCGATGAGGCGCTCCAGCTGCGGGCTGAGCTCCCGCTCCTCGTTGTCGTCCAGTCCCCAGTCCAGAGCTCGATAGATGGCCACACCGAGGGACTGAACCAGCTGAAGGCATCAAGGAAAGCACAAAGAATAAAAGTTGTTGTTTTTTTAAACTATTATTACAAACTATATGACGTTAACATTAAGATATTTCTAAAGTACAGTGTTGAGAATAAACAGACTTGTCAGGAAACGTTTAGCTTCCTGTCTGAGTCAACATTCACTATTTGATACTATTCTCCAAAATATTCCCACAGATGTGGAAAAATGAAAATATCTTTTCATTTTGCACACGCAAAAAAGTTGCAAGAATGATTACACCAATGAGTTGTCCACTGCATTCAAAAATGAAAAGAATAATGACAATACCAACGACCACCACATTGGTTACTGGTTTTCTTAAATGTGAGAAATGTTCATTTGTAAAATGTGTTTTACTTTTGTCATTTTAACACATGGAAACAAATAAAACAGATATTTTTTAACAGTATTATTTAAATTTATTATTCTCCTAACATTTACTTTCCTTAAATCATTGGTTAAGTTTTTTTAATCAGTAACAAAATGTTTCCAGCATTGTGTTGTGTAATAGTGTTATTTTTCAGTAAATCACTAACCAATAAAAGTCAAGTTTAGGTGTTATTTTGTGTAAAGACTCGCATAACAAGCTAAATATTCAGCATATTATGAGAAAAAGATTTTAAAAAGTGTTTTGTGCTTCTTGCCTGTCGCTCTGCGATTGGTGGAAGAGGAGCTCCGTCATTGTCGTCTAGAAAAAAACAAAAACATAAAAACCAGTTAAAGCATCACTGAGAATCAAAGGATTTCTATGATCATCAATATTAATAGGAGAAAAATGCTTGAACATCGGACAGAACGTTTTCAGCACCTCCAATTTTACTGCAGTATTATTGCTGAAAATTACAAAAACAGTATTGATTAAGACTAACCCCTATTTTTAAGAATATTTTGTCTGTCTCCACTTTTCTCTATGGGCATTTAATGGAAGCTATTCAACGAGTCAAATATGTTATGGATATGGATAGCATCAGCTTATGACACTTGTACTGCATGATGATGATTGAAATTCTATACTTGAAAAATATTACATTACGTCTATAGCATCTTTGTGGAGCTACATGAACTGAATTGTGTAAATAAACAAACTTTTCAGGGATATATATATAAATATAATGTATTGAGATGAGTCTGATATTGGTAGCTGGAGAGCAGCTGATTTAATATCTAACTTCATAAATGGCTCAGTGATGAAGCAGTAAAGAACGGCGGAAAGGCTGGCTGCAGCCTTCTAGATCAGGAAGAAACTAGAATACAAGCAAACACAGAAAGAGAATGACCTGCGAAACGACAAAATACTAAATGAAACTCCTTAGAATCATGACGAACAGCAGACAATGAGTAGATTATAGAAAATAACTTTAAATTATCGGCTGTCAAAGCAAAACAAAACATCCACAAGGCGAGTAAGAAGCGGTGCGTGATGAACACGGCTTTTTGAATTGACAAAAGCTAATCATCATTATCTGTGCATGGGTGAGTAAAAAGGAACCAAGCAGGAGGAAGACGAATGGAAATGACGAGAACCAGACAGAATAATAACAGAGGAGGAGATGACGGAAGAGAATTAGCAACAATGGCCGGGTATGAATTGCAGACAGCAGGTTACAGTGCTTGAAGCACAGAGCAGATTGTACAGGCTTTCAGAGTTAAACACGAACCAAAACAAATACATCCTGAAGCTAAGACGGGAGCTTAAAGAACTGAAATAAAACCAGAAAGCTCAACAGACCATCACATCTATTCAGAATCACTGCAGAAAACACGTCACACCAAAAACAATTACATCTGGACACACCATGACGGTCTGATAGGACGATAACTTTGGATAAAAATACCCCCATTTGATGTTATCAGGGTATTATTTTGCCCTGACGACCTGTCCAAGCTGTACCCTGCCTCTTGTCCAATGACAGCTGACAGTGGAAACAAAACTATCAAGACCAAATCTAGAAGAAATGCCCACTAAGTTGAGTAAATGTTACTCTTGATGGAATAATGAGCTGATACAAGCAGTCTAACTAGTCAGGCTATCTGCACATGTAGCTAGTCTGCAGTCTGCTGCCGAACAGACATGCTTTTACTTGTCAACTGTAGATTTATAACAGCAGTAAGTAACTCAATACAAGCGATAGGTTTTACTGTACGCCATTGTTTTCCTATTCGTGTTCACAACCGTAAATATTTCCAAACATGATTTTGAAAGGTGTGGAAGCACGGAAAGCCATTTTGGAGATTAATCAAATGTTTTCCAGAATCCTCTGGCATCAAATAAACAATGTTAAAGCCACATGTGTACAAAATGGGAAAAAAAAACATATTTAAGTAATCAATGTGAACATCATAACTGTTTTTTGTGGGCTAATGTCGCATTTGAAGTTAAGTTCAGGTTGAAATTTGGTACTTTTAGCAAAATATGTTTATGCCACAATTTCAAATAACTTTAAAGCTGCTGTTGCTGGGACTGCGGTTGTTTGACTCCATTTAGTTCATCTCAACTGGAGTTTTTAACCACGGATGGGTTAGCTTGGTGTGCCCGTGTCAAAGAGTCAAGCAAGCCTTTCCTCTTGGCTCAGATGTCAGTAGCAAAACCCGAGGAGGCCTGAAAATCTTTCATCAGCAACTCAACAGACAAACGGGAGACTGGACGAACACAAATATAGATCAGGGAGAAAAGATGCGAGGCTCTTCATCAGGAAACCAAAGAATTACTGTACAAAACAGGAAACTGAAGGCAGCAACTACACGGTGTTTATTATCAAAGATATCTGAGGAACAAACTCTAAAATATTAGAATTGCTCTACATTCCTGTGTTTTATGTGTAATCAGATTAATTATTATTTCATTGGAAATAGAAATAGAAAGTTTAACTTGTTTTTCCTGGATAATTCTGAGTTAAATAACAGACAGAACTACATTTCTAAGGCTTCAGCAACGTTCGGTGCAGGCTATTTAAAGATGACACATTGTTAGTGAAGGTGTCTGCACCATCCACAGTCGGACTCTCGGGGCGGTGAATCGAGTTTTTTGCCCTGTAGGTCTGTTTGTGCTGCAGGACAGCAGTTGGCATCTTTCGCTGTCTACAACAAAGCGCTGGCAGCAGGGCGCGAGCGCATCGACCAGCAGAGCCTCGGCCCGTTTCCTGTGTGAAAAGAGACGCTGCTTCCATCAGCAACAAAAGGAGAGTCCATTACAAAGCCCTCCACTCAGGAAGGAGACGATAACATGAAGCCCTGTAAACCTGTCGGGCAGGTCCGCAATAACGCAGGGCCCGGGTCACAGAGTGAAACCGATGATACCTTCCCACAGCTACGGCCCAATGGACACAAAAGAGGGAAAGAATCTGCAGTGAAAATCCCCCAGCAGCCCTGCAGCTCAGCTCCTGGAAAAACACACAGTGAGCCACGCGCTCTGGAAAACGGGAGGCGGCTGCTAATGTACCGGTTATCTTCTCTGAGCTGCGCCACTCCTCACAGCACCTTGCGAAAGTATTCCCACCCCTGAAACTTTCCTTTTTCCTCTGTATGTTTCAGCCATAAACATAAACATCGACATAGTTTATTTGGGATTTTAAGTGACAGACCGACACAAAGCGGCGGATGATTTTGAGTGGGTGCAAAAAAGGACAAATAAAATTCTGAAAGGTGTGGCATGCATTTGTGTTCTAACCCAGTGATTCAATAGTTTGTACAAGCTTTATCTCACAGCAAATACAACTGTGAGTTTTTTGGGTGTTGAACTTGAAAATAGATCAAACTCAGATTAAACAGAGTGGAAGAGTGAACAAGATTTATGTCTTTGAACAGATTTCTTAATCGGTTTTAGGTCTGAACTTTGACTGGACCATTCTAACACATAAATATGCTTTCATCTAATTGAAGGGTGCACTGACATGCAAATTTAGCAGAAATGTTAGAATTTCTGTTATAATTGAAATTTACTTATATTATTCATATTTTCCTTCCGTTTTTCACCACTGTCAGAAAATGTCCACATTGCTGACGTTGCTTCTCTGCTTCGGTTCACACTCCACTATCCTGAGTGGATTGTGTTGAACCTTCATGTGACGGTTTGGTCACCGTCACATGACCAAACCAAGACTACATGGTCTCCAGAAATATACAAAACCACCTACAAGATGGAAATAATCAGCAGTTATTATTATTGTCTCGTAGCTCTATTCTTATTGTCAACGTCCTGCTGAAAGTATCAAGTCCACTCCAGAATCAAGCCTTTATCTTTTACTTAATTCCCTCTAAATGTGACAAAATGCAAGGGCTATGAATGCTTTTGCAAGGTATTATAAGTTCGGTTTTTCCCATCAGCTAAAAAAAATTATTTGTAATGTTTTGATTAGCTCTGATTTTTACTCCACATTCAAACTCAGACAAAATTTACAGCTTTGAGCTTGGCACTGTTAGTGAAAATGGCTGAACCTAAATGGTACATGATGTTTTCATCCGTTTATAAGGCAGCGATCGTTAACCCAGAGCCTCCCCCAGGACATCTACAGCTCTGCCCACAAAAATGTAAATAAAACAATGCAAAAGCCCAACGATGCCTTATCCAGTCAGAGCTAACCTGGATCAGGCTTTAGAGAAGGTTTAAAGGAGCAGTAACCTATTTTTGGGGAGTGTTTATTACCTATGCAGGTTTTCCAAACATAATACTTTTAGTGAAACTCATGAGTTCAAATAAGCTGAGGGGGTTTTAATACTGATGGATTTCCATGGATATAAACAAAACTCAGGTATTTGAAAGTGATATAGATTCCAGACCGCAGGCAAGTCCAATCCAACAACAGAAGAACTAGCTGCATGCTCCACTCCTCCTGGGTTTTTGGTGTGTTTCAGTGGTTGAACTGCAGTAATGTAGGCCTGGGTAAGTTATGGAAACATTTTTATTTCCTGCATGACATTTTATGCACCATATGGTTTGTTTATATAGCATAAACAAACCATATGTCAATTTGTACCCAACAATTGCATGATTAAAAGAAATTTGAGTGAGCCGACATCAAGCCTGGTCCTGGTCCTTGGTGCAACACACCCTGTGGTCAAACATTGGACAGAACTATACAACCTAATGCCTAAAACCCTACAACCCAGTCAGCTCTGAGTTGGAAGCTCATTTCAGCTCTTTGCATCCGAGATCTCGTTCTTTCAATCACGATCGTATCTCAAACTCAGACTCCCATCCCATCTCATCATTAGTGTCATTCTGTTGTGGAAAGTCAAAGCAGATATTGAATAAAAGTAGAGCGACTGCCTAAACGAGATCTTCTTGCTACATTTATATTCACTCATTTCTGCATCACTTTTAGCCCGTGGGATTCAAAGCCACTGTGGAGAAAATAAACACCCACAAGCTGTAGTCCCCCCCTCCCCCCCCCACAGTCCATTGGCTTAAACAGAGGAGACGGATTTTTATCGCAGAGAATAACAACCTTATGAATAAAGACAGACGTCATGTGTCATCTACGCAGAGCATCTTTCTGCCAACCACAACGTAAACATATCATCGGGTTCCCGAGTTCTCCGGTAGACTTGACGATGAGTCCTGCTGGATCTGACTGTTAGTCACACACAGTTTACTCCGGCTAATGACGGATCACTTTCATCCTCAGAAGCCTGACACCCCCGTTTCCTTCGTTAAGACGCAGTAACTCAAAAGCTCCCCCAGTGTGGACTTTGCCTCCTGTTGCCATGGAAATAAGGAAGGAGAAATGTGACAGAAGAAAAAGCAAACTGGGTTCAGAGGAACAGGCTTGGTAATGAGTGATCAGAGGAGGCAAACAGTACGAGCTGGAGCCACGTCCATAAATCCACCAAATCGAAAAAGAGGTTCAGATGTCAGTGCAGGAAAAGGCTGCTGCATGTTACCTGTGATGATTGTGATGTTTTCTGACTTTAAGACACTTGCTGCTCATATTTAAAAAGCCAAATGTGAATGAACCCAATACTTAACATTGTAAAGTATTCATTCTCCTTGGTCTTTCCACATAGTATCCTTTCATAACCACAAACTCTGACGTATTTTACTGGTATTTTTATATTTAGACACTATTTTTGCCAGACAGCTCAAGTTCTGTCAAGAATGCTTTTACACTTTTCAACGTATTTCTCATCTTCTGATATTTGAACTTGCAGCAACTAACTGATCTATAGACGCTGGAAGTTCTGCAAAGAACAACAAAGTATCCTCTGTGAGCTCTCGGCTCTTCAGAGCAGATTTTATAACCTAAAACAAAACTGAGATAATGTAAAACTTTACAGGGCTTTTATCATAGAACTTTTATCACTGTCAGTGTACGACTATACTCATAAAATGACTTCATCAGTCTTTATCTATACCCCCCTATGCACCTAAAAGCAACAGTCACGCCTAATATGTGCAGTTTAAAAGGTGAGCCTGTTTCATTTTGGACTTTTTACCTCATTATCAAACCTTTTTCTCAAGAAATGCAAAAACTAAAATGAGATAGTCAGTAAATCAGTACTAATGAAACATTTATTTCAACTGAATGCAAACTATCATAGTCTCCAATGAGTTGCTTTGGTTTCTTGGTGGGTAAGGTCGGTGGTGCAAACGGCTTTTATCAGGCAGGAGCCAATTTTGGACCTTGACTTCCTGAGGACCTTCTGTGTAAGAGAATCAAGACGAACCTCAATCTCTGGAGTTTATATAAGAGCTCCAATGACTCAGAGCAAAGATTAGAGTTATTTAAAGTCCAATTATTCCACGACCTCTGCTTAGAGTTTTCAGATTAGATTTCAGCTCAGAGGAAGTTGAAAGAGGATTGTTCAAGTTCAATAGAAGAGAAAACAAACCTCACTGCTGTCAGAAGTTGAGTCCAAATAGATACAGTGAAGGTCTTGTGATGGCATATTTACATTCTTTAATACGGTCTGGGTTTGAAATGACAACAGGATTTCCAGATCCTTTCAAACAGGGTCAGTGGATCCTGTGACCGCAAAGTCTTCAGCCAGACTTGCTACAAAGACTAAAAGACACAAAGACCTCTTCCTCCTTGAATAAGAACTTTTGAACAAATATCTGTCTAAACTTAGACCTGAACTGAACATAGCTCAAAATGCTGTTCGCGGTAAAATCATTATAGGAAGTTCAGGAAGTCCTTCCCTGATTTTCTGTTTTAAGAAAACCTGCCAAAGCATAGATCAGTGTGCTCCGACTTTGTTTTGGTCGTTGGTGCGTCATACTGCGTTTACTGTTCAAATAAGAGGTAACCAGTCAACCTTGGGATTAAATAATCTTAAAACACTTTCAAATCTGAACACATATTTAGGAGAAGTGCTGGTACTTTTGAGAACTAGAGAGTGAAACTTAATTTGAATCCATCTAAAGTCTACAGCAATGAATTTTAATGCCAGATATATTATTTCACACATATCTGCTGTAGCCCATGAAATCTTTACAAGCTGCCACTAGAATATACCCACCAATATTGTTATTTTTCCACCAAAACTGCAGAGACGGATCTCGGGTGCTGGGCTCCAGATGGCAGGTGGCTGATGAGCGCTCCTATGCAGCTGCGTCGTAACAATTCAGCCTTTTATGGGTCCATTGCGGCACCGCGGCTCATGTTACGACGGCTGCTTCGGCTCAGATTTGTGCTCCGTCTGATGGGAAGAGTCAGAGCCACAGCTGATGTCAGCAGCGTCTGAAAAACTGCACACCGGCTCTTGTGTTTACCATCGAATCCGGCAAGTCTGCTGGAGGAAACAGCAGAGAAGGCGGAGAGGCCCACGGTCCCTGATGATGTGAGGATTATTTCATGTTTTTGTTGCTTGTGAGCACGCAAGAGGACAGGAAAAATGGGATAACAGGAAAGTGGGAATGTTTTACTTGAAGATATCCATCACAGAATGACACGTTAGTTAAAAACTCTACGAACAGCTACAGTCTGGATCTGGGCTGTTTTCTCTCTGTAGAGTTTTAAAAAACACAACTTATTTTTCTCGATATGTCGTCCATTTTTATAGCACTGATAGATTGGCATGGAAACCAAAAGTCATGTCAGTGCATTTTTAGAAACTCAACTTTATATCTTACAGGGTTTTTTTTTTCCTTTTATTACTAACGTACACTGAAAAGAAAAAAGAAAGAAGCTCCAACTTTTTAAAAAAAATTCTGTTAATTGGTCACAAGTAACTGAATAAAGTTTTCCAGAATTACTTTATTTTCATTTACAACCTAAAAAACTTAACTTAATAACTTCATATGATTATTTGTGACCAGTTAGCACAATATATTTAAGTTGGATCACCTGTTCTCTTTTTTCAGTGTATGCAGAAAGCAGATTAACTTGGTTGAAGGTCATAATATTTCCACAGAAAACCAATAAAAGTTTTTGTGAACCATGTCTGGAGGTTCACTTGTAAAGAAGCAATCCAACCTGTTCAAATAAAACCCCCCAACACTGACGCCACCGATGCGTTCGCTGGCGTCAGAAACAACAGGACACTTCTCATTCCCCCAGAGGGATCTCTGAGGAGAACCTACGAAGTTTCAATGTCTTTTTAACGCACCTACAAGTTTACAGTGTTCACTCTACCAGGCAAATAATACCCCTGCAATTGACTGTGCAATGATTGCACATAAAAATCAAAACGCCTCTTTTCATTATTGGTGCCACATAAACAGTTTCATTTGATTCAGTGAAAGACTTTGTTCTAAATCATCATAGTTCTGGTTTCATGCTTAGCGACATTTTCCTGGAAAGTGAACGTCACTGTCAGCAAACTTTAAAATCGGCTAATCTCCTGACTGCCCTGGGAACGGACTCTTCCACCTGAGCTGTGGATCTCCGCTGCTTCTGCTCCTACGCTCTCTTCGCCCAACAGGTATATCTTTGAGACGTTTAAATGGACTCTAAAGTTCTCCACAACTTTACTTTCAGGCTTGTGGGTGTGTCGCTAAGGTTTTCCAACAAACTCTGCAGAGCAGCTGCATCCATATGCCATTAAATTAACAAACACAGGCGGAATCAATCAGTTGACTTCTTCTTGAGTACAGCTGGGTAAGATAGATTTTATTTTCAAAGAATCAGAGTAAAGTTTACCCTGTAAAAATAATAATAACTAAAAAAAAAAATTCTCTCTTCACACAGATGCTGATGGTGTTTGTGCAAAAAAAGAATCAAGTTGTATGTATCTCTCTGTAGAGCACTGTAGCACTTTAAAACGTGGATTTAAGGTTTTCCACAGATGGTTAAATACGCACACATAGTTTGGCCTCCAGTTGTCTCCATGCGGACTCTGGAGCAGATCCCCTAGACCGCAGTGAGGACATAAATACTTCACATCCGGGAAGATATTATGTCGGTGCAAGCTCAATTCAAAGGGGGAATTTCGGGAAAAATGCAGGAGACTGCGTTAAAACCTTGTTTGCTTCGACCCACGTTTCCTCGTCTCTAAAAACGGTCCTTATCCGAAAGGAATCTCGGGTAAAGCTTTACTCTTTGAATAATTAATCATTTACCGGCACACAGTCGTCCCTGTTGGCAGTGGATGTGAGATTATCCTAAATATGCATTGCACGAGGAAATGTCACTTTGTTTTAAAGGAATTTGAAATACTAAAGCACGAGATCAGGTAAAAATATGAATTCTAGCTGGGAAGGGAATTTGTTCCTCCGTGCCAAACTCCCCTGGAAAACCATTTAATTTAAGAAAGAGCTGCTTTCCCCCCACAATGTCCAAAGCAAAAAACATTATTTAAGGTTTCAAATGAGAGATTTAATGGTTTTATTACATTCCGCAGCATTTCTGTAATTCTTACAACCCATAGTTTATTCGTACACTTTGCAGACTTAAGTACTCAAACTGTTTTCAAACTAACAAGCGGATGATTTTCTTTATTTATTTAGCCGAATATGAAAAGGGATATTTAGGTGTTGGGACTTTAATCATCGCCGACATTTTAAAAACTAGAAGACCTGGTTTAATGATGATTTCCCGCGTTTGTTTAGATTCAGGATGTAAGTTTGGGCGGGGGGTAGGAACAGTTGGGGTTCGGTCCTACCGTCGGGTTCCGGCTCCTCATTTAACGACACGGTTCCGTCCCGGCGCAGGAGGATAGAGGACGGGTCCTTCACCCGACCGGGTCTCCCGGGCGGCGGGCGGGGCACCCTGAGCCCGCTGCAGCACTGGTAGCACACCGCCCACGCCTGCTCCTCGTTGATGGGCTGCTCGTAGGACTTCAGCACCTCCTCCAGAGACAGCTCCCGGGGCTCGGCCGGGTCCCGCACCTCCGCGCGGTCCGTGGGGGCGGTTACACGGGGATCCCCGTCCTCTGCGCTTCGGCTGGTGGCTCTGGCCATGACTGCGGTGCCGCGGAGCCCATGCTTCACTTGGTGAGCAGCGGGGACGTTGACGCCGAGCGCTGCCTGGCCCGGTCTCCTGCGTACCGCCTGTTGTGTCGTCTACTACCGCAGCTGCACCGCGTTGTCTTCTGCGCTGTCAAGGCAACGAGTGGACACAACTACATCCGGTTTGGCGCCTTACACAAATAAAAGCATTTTAAATGGCAAAATAAAATCAGTGATTAAACTGGGATGAATCTTTTTATTTAAAGAGAAAGTTGCAACTTTTAAGCCAGTACTTAATGTCTTTTCCTCAGTGGCCTTTTCTAATATATATTCGTTGGACATATGTGTATATTCAGAGCCTGCAAGTTGTACAGACAGCACAGGAAGCACGGACCTCCTTGAGAAAACCATCCCTACCATGAAACATGGTGATGGCGCCATCATGCTGTGGGAATGCTCTTAATTCAACAGGATCAGTGGAGCTAGTCAGAGCTGAAGGGAGGATGGGTGGAGTTAATTGCAATGAAATTCCCAATGAATAACACTGAGGTTTTTGTTTGCAACATTTTCAAACATAACGAGTTAGATCCTTTTCTTCATCAGATCAAAAACATGGGCATGAGATGGAATCTATATCTCAATTATGCCGGCAAATTTGAAAAGTGCATGTCACCAAATTGCTCAGTAAAAGCATTAAAGAGATGTTAGACTTATCTTTCTAGAAAGTGGCCTCGTTTGACGGACAGGAAGCTCTGTCTCCCACTAACTGGTCAGCTCTTTGGCATTTTCCCAGACACAAACAGCAAGCATGTCTGAAAAAGCTTTAGAGTTTGTTGTCGCCATTGAGCTTTAAACAGTTAAATTAGACATAAAACCAAATCAAAACAGGCCATTGAATTAAGCAAATTTACAAATAAAAGTAATGCTCAGATGTTAAAGATGAACCGATAAATAGTCCAGTTCTTTTTCTCCTCATCCCGAATAAGATGCTTCTCATGCTGTCTGTTGTTCAGGAGCAGCTTGACATGATGATTTTCACATTTTAAAACCATGCATGAGTATAATAGAATTTTATTTATTTATTTATTTATTTTACAATATTCTAGTTTCATGAAACACTGAGTTCTGAGTTTTCAATATCTATAATCATCCAAATGTCAATAAATAAAATCTTGAAATATGTCACTCCATTTATGTGATGAATTTATATGATATAAAAATGTCACTTTCTGAAATATGTAATCTAAAAATGCACTTTTTTCCACAATATTCAACTTTTTTTTTAGCCGTACTGCGAATTTTTATTGGTTTAAATTGTAATTTGTGGAGAGGCAACAGCGCCCCCTGGAGTAACAATATCCAACCGGGGAGAGACGACGAAGCCACAAGAAGATCATGTCCTTCATCTGAACATTCAACCCATTTAAAATGAAGATATATAGATGCATGCACTAATCCTTTTATTAGAATATAGATATTTTAATACAGAGACGTTTGTAAGAATAAAACAGCATCAGAGAGGGGAAACAGGTTTTTATTGGAATTAAATCAAAGACAAATGCAGATCACCGCAATGGACATTTTAACCATAATTAAGATGAAGAATATCACATGTAAACACAGGTAAACAAGAAAAAACTTGTTCTTGTGTTTGTTTCAACGGAAATTGGAATGTACTTTTCAATTGATCAGACTCTTCTTTATCAAATAATCGATGTTTACGCATTGGAGTTAAAGAAACAATAAAACTGCAGCTTATTTCTGTCAACAAGAATGAGTCGTAAAGAGCTTTGCTTTCGACATTTATGAGATTAGTCTGTTAATATTGTGCTATAATAAAAACAGGAGATATGGGGGGAAAACAAGCAAAAAAACAACTAACACAATTAGTGTTAATTATTAATTAACACTAATTGATAATGTTTATCAATTAGTGTTGATAAACATTATCAACACTAATTAAATTGATTTTACATAATTACATTCAAATGCACTTGTAAAATACATGGAGGAAGTCAGGAGGAAACTGGCCTTACAGGTTTGAAATGTTGCACCTTATTAAGCAAATCTGCTGAGTCTAAATAAGTCAGACAAGACAGTAGGCTGTTGTGGACATGAAACGCATCATTTTCCATAAAGCTGCTGAAGCAACACGTTCAGTCGTTCAGCTGCAGATTTTCTCCAATGTATGTATTGGAGAAATACATACATTGGATTGTTTTCAGGTATTAGTTGAAAACAAAAGCGGCGTGCTGTTGGTCCTGTGGCTTTTCAGACCTTTTTTTTTTTTTTTTTTTTAGCATCTTGCTGTTGCTTTCAGGGTGAACGTGCTTGGAGAGTCGGACCTGGACAAACTTGCTGTTTTTCCTACTGTGGATCTAAAATTCATTTTAGACCTTCTCAGACTGCAGACCAGACTCAGGAGATGCTAGTCTTCCTCCTGGAGGCCTCAGGCAAGTGTTTTGGACTTCACCGTGATGATCACACTCACTTCAACAGCCAGGAGCACCAATTAAATGTCTGCAGTTCAAACCTTCTTATATATGCTAATAACAATGTAATGTCAGGCTTTGTGAGTAGTAACAAATGTCCTAATTTATTCCTCACCCGAAAAAATGCTAGCTATTAGCTATTGGGTCTGACTGATTATTTAAATACTTTTAAATTCTCAGTATCATCAAAATGGATATTAAAGATAAGCTTGTACAAATACATAAATAAACACAATGAGCATGTGTCAAAATCTTAACAGTAGGATTGATTGATGCTCTTATAAATAAGGGCAATTAGATGATGTTATATTTTGGAACTTTATAACTTTTTTTTCATATTGTTAAAACTTGATAATTTTATTTAAAGTTACCTGCTGTCAGAATCTGATACTGGATGTGTAAAACATTAGAAACATTAGGAAAAAAAATTGGAAATATCAGGAGAGATCTTCTCCACTTCTAGCTTCTCTGTGCTGAACTTAAACAAAACACATTTTTGTAGTAGAGTAATTTGCTGCAGGTACATTAATAAAAAAGAACCAGTTTGTCATGCTTTTCTTTTGTATATTTTTCGTCGCCAGAGCAGATTCAACCCCAAAACCGTGACCGCCCTGATCATCGTGCACGGGGCGGCGGTGGTTCTCCTTTGCAGCTGGTTCGTTCACTTCGGCCCCTGCAGCTTCGATCCCTCAGGCCCCAAAGTTCACGTTTTGCTGCTGTCCTCGTGGCGGTCGGGTTCATCCTTTCTGGGCCAGGTTTTCAGTCAGCACCCGTCCGTTTTCTACCTCTCAGAGCCCGCTTGGCACGTTTGGACCAAAAAGTGGACGTCTGGAGCGCAGGCTCACCGAATAGCAGTGAGGAATCTCTTACGGCATTTATACCGGTGCGACTTTTCTGCGATGGGTTCCTACCTTTCAGAGAAACGCAGCGTGTCCTCCATGTTCATGTGGACTCACAGTCGGGCACTGTGCTCGCCTCCGGCCTGTCCCCTTAAGGCCACCAATGAGACTCAGTGCCGCCAGATATGCCATGCTCAGGACTTGAAGAAAGTGGAGGAAACCTGTCGTGCATACTCTCATTAAGGAAGTACGATTTTTTTGAGCTGGAATCCCTTTATCCCCTTCTGCAAGACCCAAACTCGGACCTCCGCATCGTTCATCTTGTTCGAGACCCGCGGGCCGTGATACGGTCGAGAGAGGAATCAGCCAAAGTGTTGAGGAGGGACAACGCCATCATTCTGGAGCACCGAAACGTGCCAGCGGATGAGAAGAACTACGAAGTGATGCAGGAGATCTGCAGAAGCCACATACGCATCAATGAAAGGGCAATCCTGAAGCCACCTCCGTTTCTGAAAGGTCGCTACAAAATGATTCGGTATGAAGAAGTGGCACGCAACCCGCTGAAGGAGATGAACGACATTTATAAGTTTGTAGGCTTGAAGATGACTAGACAAATGGAGGACTGGATCTACAAGTTGACCCACGGAAAAGGAAAAGGAAGCAAGAAAGAGGCTTTCCAGGTCACCTCTAGGAATGCCACCGAGGTGTCGCAGGCGTGGCTCACCGTTCTGCAACACAGCAAGGTCCAACGCATTCAGGATCTGTGCAAAGGGGCCATGTCGCTGCTCGGCTACCGGACAGTTGACAGCGAAAAAGAGCAGAAGAGACTCGACATAGATCTGCTGGTTCCTCTGGAGTTCAAATGGGGCTCAACTAAGAAGACATGAACCTTGGATTATCACCAAAACTGCTCAGATGCCCCAATGGCTCTTTATACACCAATCAAGTTTTTACTACATTTCTGACAACTGCAAACCTTCACACAGTTAAATGACCTGACATCTCATTTGACTGGGTTCTTTAAGCCAGGCGTACTGAGAGACAAGCTTAGGTTATGCAGTCATGACAAACCTGCAGCAAATGCACGGTGGAGCAAACAGTCACATGGACTGATAGTCGTTCCAACAGCAACAATGATTCTGATCAGTTTTTATTTCTTGAGCAAAGTCAAAACACAAGGTGCACGTCGACAAATGTGAAGAGTTTGAAAAAGTTCAATAGTTTTTCTCATTTCAAAGAGAAAACTCAATATATATGTGCATTTACAAATAGAATGGAATATTTAAACCCTGTTATTTATTGTAATATCACGTTAACCAAATGTTTTAAATAGAAAAAAATAACTTTTGGAAAGCATGCTCATTTTTATGCACTGGATAATTTGGTTGGGGATCCTTTTACATCCGCATCATTTGCTGTGGAAACTTTAGACTGGATTGCAAGCAATGTGGATCCTGTTTCTCTCTCACTTTTCCTCCAGACCTCATGACATTGAATTACATGAAATGCAGAATTTACTTCCGTCTGAAAAAGGGCTTTGGACACGTTCTTTTTTTCTTTTGTCCACAGAAGACTCTTCTTATGTTGTCTCTGCTTCAGGAGTGGCTTGACACAAGAAATGTGAAATTTGGGTTACAGCCTCAGTCTGCTCCTTGAGAAGCTCCCACAAAATACTTTGTGAATAACCACCTGTCTCTCTTGGATAAAAAAAGATTGCCATAATAATACTTATTTTCTCCAATTCTTTTCAAATTTAGTTCTCACAATACATATAGGCAGAATAGTCACAAATTTACTGAAATATGAACCAGTTATGTGCCAGTTTTAATGCCTAAGGGGATTTTCATGAAAAAAAAAAAAAAAAACAGGAAAAGAAAACCTAGACATCAGCATTGAATCTGATCACATTTCCTGTTTTGCCTTTAAAACGCTCTCAAAAGGAATATTTATTTCTCATCCTAAACATTGAAAAATAGTAAATGTACACCATTAATTATACAGCACATGAAAAGTATCTTCGAAGGAAAAAAAAAAGTATTGACACGATTTCAGCATAAGGAAATGAAAACAGATATAAAACAAGAAAACAAATTGCTGTAACAGCGCATTCAAAATATGCACGTTGAGTTTGAGGTGAAAGGCTGAATAAGAAGTCAGAGGGACGCAGATTGCAACATTTAACGTGGTATTACTGGAGTAAAAACTGTATCACAATTGACCAAAATCTAAATTATTCAACATAAATAACGAAATAATTGAATTAATAAGTGAAAAAGAACATTTAGATTTTACTTCCTTATTTCACTTTTTTTTTTTAGGGATTCACAGGGGAGGGTTAAAGTCCAGGACTTCCAGATTTACTTACAGCAAAAACCAATGAAACCACTAAGTGAATTAATGAACAAATAATAAAAAAGAAGTCCAACAAAAGGCACAATAAAGAACAAAGTCACTAATTTATACTGTACCTAAAGGTAACTTGGAACCATTATGAAAAAGAATTATATTTAAAACTTTTTAAGGAAAAATAGAGGTTTTGAATGTTATTTGCCCTTTTAAAACCCCCATAGAAACCTTTCACCAAAAATAGTAAATAATCGAGCACCAAAGATCTGTTTTTGTCACTGGTATTTATTTTTGATGGATATCTTTTTAAGACAAATATGAATAATTGTGCATCTTTTTCTGTGACTTACATTCTTTTTAACCTAACAGGAATCTAGCACTTTGGTCCAGGTTTGTTTTAGATCCTCTTTTTTTTTTTTTAGGGGTGCACCGATTGCTGTTTTCTGGCCATTCGCAGATTACCGATCTTTTAAAAAGCCTAACTTACCAGTTCCCATTATGGCCACCATTTTTTTTGGTCTGAAATGTTGCTCAATATATCAAGAAGAAAGTTGCTGAATTGGCAACAATGGGGGTGACTATTGCTAACTGTAAATGTGCAGAAATGACCTGGTGGGCTGGGTTGTCAGTAAAACCTCTCACGGGAGGAAATAAAAGCACAGTGGTTGATTTTTACACCTTTGCCGAGGTTGAAAGCATCGATGAATAAGATCGGCTTTACATGTAAAAATCGGCCGATCAACGATCTCGCAAAATTAAGGAAATCGACACCGATAAATCGGCCGGACGATAAATCGCTGCACCCCTACTTCTTCTGGTCTAACTTGGAAGCTAAACTCTTTATGGGTGCCCAGGGTCTAACAGGTCGACATCGAGTCTCTTCTGTTCTTCTTCACTGTCTACCGTCCTGTAGCCTAGCAGCAACATGGCGCCTTTGCACAGCTCCTGAACGCGCTGCACCTTGCTGTGCTTCAGCACGGCGCGCCAAGCCTGCGACACCTCAGCTGCGTTCCTGGAGGTGATTTGAAAAGCTGCGCTCCCGCCGCCTTTCCCCCGTCCCTGCGTCATCGCTTGGATCCATTCCTCCACCTCAGAGGTCATCTTTAAACCTACAAACTCATAAATACTATTCAACTCTGCCAGTGGGTTTCGTGCCACGTCTTCGTAGCGGACCAGTTTGTAGCGACCCTCCAGAAACCGAGGCGGGTCGAAGACCCCCCGCTCATAAACGTCCAGGTGACTGCGGCAGATTTCCCGTATGACTTCGTACTGCCTGTCGGCCGCAGACACGTTTCTGTGCTCCAGAACTATGCCGCTGTCTCTGTCGAGGAGGTAGGCCGACTCCTCCCTGGACCGCATCACCGCCCGAGGGTCCCGGACCAGATGAACCACCCGGAGGTCCAGGTTGGGGTCCTGCAGAAGAGGATAGAGAGACTCCATCTCAAAGAAGCGGGTTTCTTTTAAAACCACGTGAGTGTACGTTGCGCAGGCGTCCTGCGCTTTGTCCAGGCTTGCAGAGTGACATGCCTGGTTGCACTGACTCTCATTGGCTGATCTGACGGGACAGGCCGGCGGCGAGCACAGTGCCTGACTCCGGGTCCACATGAAGAAGGAGGACAGACGAGGGTTTCCTGGTAGGTAGTCTCTGATCAGTGAGAAGTCGCACTTGTACAAACCCCACAGCATGTCCCTCACAGGCACTCGGAGACTCCTTGCACCGGATTTGTGATTTCTAGTCCACACGTGCCACGCGGGCTCCATGAGGTAGAAAACAGACGGGTGCTGACTGAACACCTGACCCAGGAAGGACGAGCCAGATCTCCATGACGACAGCAGCAAAACGTGAACCTTGCGGCCTTCAGGGGGAGGAGAGTGACGGGGGCTGATCCTGGTGTACCAGCCATAGAGCAGCACCACTGCTGCCCCCTGCAGGACGCACAGGAGAATTAAGGTGCTGAATCCGCAACGGAGAGTCATCGTGGACTTCATGTTAATTTAGGCTTCAAAGTCTGAAGTCTATATCAGCCTTCTTTTATCCTTTGTGGTGCACAGACGTATTTCTTCTGCAAATAAAATAGGAGTTAGAAATTCATCAGTTGCTTGTTAAAACAAATTCTACATGTTCAATTGCAATGAGTTCCACACAGCTTCGTGCATTTGGGCATCAAAATGAAACTACATGCAGAAGATTAAAGTGAGGTTGGAAAAAAATAGGATTTAGATGACTTTGAATGCATCATGCTTGTGCTGCCAGATGAACAATATCAGGAACTGTTCTTTGCTGGTATTTTCACTCATAATCACCTCTTCTATTTGCAGAAAGTGGTCTGGAAAAGAGAAAATACCAAAAGACGTGCAGACAAATGCTTGAATTCAGACGGATTCAGGATGGGAGGGTGGAGCCGTCACCTGTACAGTCTTTCATTGTAACAAAGCAAAGCTTGTGATAGTGCAAGGCTAACTATTTACCTATTTTTTCTTTTTTACTATTTGCAAAGCACAAATATTATAATACAGCTTCAGGTAGCTGTATTTTGTATTTTTCTGTTCTTTGTAAGTTTTCTTTTAGTGATCCGGATTGGTACTGTCCTGTTTTGTAGTGCTGGGAAGACGCATTCTGGAAGAAGACAGGTGTAAATTTATCTTTAAAGTTTATGTCTGGCACCCAATCTCAGACTTCAGAAACAGTTGGAGAATCGGGTAATCTGGGTAATTGGAGTCAGGTAGTTTTGCTTTTTTGACAATTTTTTGAAAAGAAGTAATTGTATCTGGGAAACATGCTTCATGGGAGCCCAGGAGAGAAGTGCCCAGAGAAAAGTGACAATCCAGTTTCTCATAGAAGTTAAGAAAACCCAGTTCAGGTGACGAGATTTCTGATGAGCTATCCTCGTCTTAATGAGACGAGGCCTTTGAAGGAGAGTCTTGGTTCCCATTAGGCGCTGAAGGAGTGTGTTGGGGTGTGGAGACGTCCTGGCCTGGATGAGATGAGGCCTCTGATCCAGTAGGTTCAGCAGGGTTGGGGACCAGAGCAGGGATGAGTTTTGTTACTGATAGGCAGTTCCATCCTAATCAGGCGTCCTTCAACCGGTTGTTCTGTTGCTCCCGTTGATGAAATGAAATAAGTTTGCAGAGAATAACTTTATCCCATGTTTATTAAGGTGGCGTCCGTCAGGTCTGAAGAGGTGGAAACGTTCAGGGAAGATACCGTGGATATCGATGAAGGTCACTGTGCTGGCAGCACATGCTTTTATCAGCCATTTGTTTATAGCAGTGGTTCTGAACCTTTTTTGAGGTATCGAACCCACCAGTTTCATATGCGCATTCACTGAACCCTTCTTTAGTGGTAAATAAAATATGATTTTTTTTCCTAATTCAGGACATAGATATATGCTTTTTTTGCTGGTGCACAAAATGAGCCGTGCATGAACATCACCTTGCTCAAAGAACAAAACCAACACAGTGCATGAACTCACAACAAATTACGGTATTACTTTATTCTGGCCTCCCAAAAATATTTCGACCCCATAAAAGAATTTCAGCTCCTAAAAATATTTTTTTATAAACTTTACAGAAAGCAGTCGAGAGTATTTCAGATCACCCGATCCAGCAGCTGAGACAGGGCCAACAAAAAAGTTTCAGTATTAGTGTTCAGAAGTATGGTAAAGTCATTTTTCAGAATCTCTGATTGTTGTTTTACACAAGTAGAGTTTCAATATTCGGCTGATTTGTGGTTAGAGAGAGTATTTTGTCTGTTATATCAGTGTAAGACAGTGTATTTAGGAAAGGACATGACTGGTTTTCTTGGTACTCCAGAAACGGCTGATTCCATTTACTGTCTCATCTCCAACAATAAGTACTTTTGGCGTATTTGTGGCTTTCTTATTGTTCGCTTTGGGAGGTGAATGTGCAAGTCTTGCCTCATACCTCTGGCCGATGTCTGATGGTGAGGTTTCCCTCACGGGTTCTTGTTGAAGTGCAGCAAATCTGTTTTTCAGTGAGATTCTCACGGTGTCTGAATGTGTTTTGGCTCGGGCTGGTCGTTTTGTCCTGCAAAACGGGGCCGGTGAAACTCGTTTATTTTCCTTCGGAGCAGCAGGTGTTGAAGTTGGATGTGCATTTCAGCTCAGAGCCGGTCACGCTGATCCATCCAGGCGAGGGGTCATCGGCGTTGGTCGTTTCGTCAGATCCACGGTGTGCTTCGGTTTGGCTCCTACATCATTTCAGGGTGGGCTGCACGGTGCAGGGCACGAAGCCTCTTTGTTGTTTATAGGAAGAGTTGTGTTGCCACAAAGATTGTTTAATTCGACTTTCACTTCCAGTAGCTGAACCTGCCTGTCTATTCAGCTGGTTGTTGCCTTGAGCCTTGAAATTCCTCTGCAGATCATTAATATTTAATTCTACCGATATACATCTTTATATAATGTTGCCAATATCGTCCACAGGCATCTTGAGTGAAAATAAAGTAAAAAGTCAAAGTAAAAAAGAGGAGAATCCCACGGTCCTTAGGTTTGTAGTAGTCCAGTTATGATGTTGCTAATGTAAGAGTAGTTGTAAAAAATTATAAAAAGGCAAAATTATACAAGCTATAAAATTATAAAAACTGGATATATGGAATAACTTTAGCAGACAGAGAGCAGAAGACCAGACAAAATAAAAACAGTGGTGTGTAGGATACTTTAAAATGTTAAAAGCCGCATAAAATTTTAAGAGCTGTAGAAGGAAACATTTGATTAAAACTGGATCTCCTGCTACAAGATTCAAAATCTTTAGAGATTTTTTTTAAATCTTCTTGCTAATTATGGTGAAATATCTCCCACTTACTACAAGTATGATCACTTTTAGTTAGTAATAAATTGAAACCTGTTGCTCAGTGTAAAAGTGAGCTGCTTGATCTTCGTACGTGTTCCTCAGAAGATCGTTAATGCAAATAAGGATTTGTTCTTAATAACTCACCTGGTTAAATAACTGTTAAATAAGCAAAATAAAAACCCCTCATTTAGTAAAGAAGAAATAAATTTAAAAAAAGCGTCATAATGAGAGCAAATTCCTACCTCTGATGTCTTTGGTCACACTGGTTAAACTGGGAGAGGCTGTTGGGAAAGTGCTGCCAGCAGGATGTGAGACTTATTGTCTCATTAGCGCATGCTGCAAAGTAAACAGGATAAAGTTCAGATAAAATCCTTATCTGTGGCAGGTGACCCTTTTGTTCAAAAGACCGCGTGTAGTTCACCCTGCTTTCAGGCCAGTAATCGATTCTGTTTAAGTTTAATTTTCATATTTAATCTTTAAACCTCTCAACAATATAACAGCCACAGTAGCCAAGCAGGCATATCAGTATTCAACATAAAGCTCACTCAAGTAAAAGTAAAAAAGTGTTTGGTAAAAAGGCTTCTCAATTACTGAGACCGATAAAAACATCTAATTTAGCTGGTGAAAATGTTTCAATCAAACAGACAGAATTATAAGTTTATCTGAAGATGCTGGTATTTTACAGAGTAAAGTAAAAGAAAATTGAGGAAAAATAAAAATCATACAAAAATCAAGAAGGAACAAACGTTTCCTAATCCTTTTTTCATGACATAAAGCTCTAGTTCTACTTTATTTATAGAACACTTTACTTTCAGTAAATTGTGAATTCAATCCACTGTAATATTCAGTAAGTTGGTATTCATGAGCGTCACATTATGAGCGTCACACTGCTGGGATTCTGCATTTCATTCCTGTGGTATTCAATAATATGCAGCTTTAATGGAATAAGAACAACCTTTCTACACCTGATACTGCAGCTCATATGTAATCACCAGCTAAGCTGGTGTGACAGAGTTTTTCTTTTAAAAGGATCCATACTGTAGTAACATTTCCGCAACAGCTTAAATGACTCCGTATTAACCGGATAACATTACTTAATCTGTTGATGCTCTAAGGTTTTACTCACCTCTGCATGCTGAGTTTGGAGTGACTTCAGGGACTTCCAGCCTCTTTTCTCATCAGTCAGCTAATAACTATTTGACCACTGGGGGGCACTCACACACTGCAAAGACCATTGCTGGTAAATTGCAGATACGTGACGTCAGAGAAACTGTAGGTAGCTCCATCCTTACACAGCACCATGCTGTGAATGTATGTAGGATTAGAGGAATGTACCCTTACTGGCAAATGTGGAAAATTAATATTTCTTAAAATGAGAAAAATAATGTACCGGTCAGTTTATCAAGCTAACTTTGACAGCATCTTGTTAAACCTCTTTGCCCTTCAGAACTGCTTTGATTTTTTTCAATGTACAGACTCAACCAGAAAACATTCCTCGGGGATTTTGGTCCACCATGCAATTCCTGCAGAATTCACCGTAAATATTTAGCATTTTAATGTATTTTTTTTACAAATTCAACATTGGGGTAATTTGTGAGAGGGATTCATTATAATTAAAAAAAATAATAAGTAGTCCACTTTTGATGCTCGTTATTGTACTCTGTACGGAAGCTCATTCATGCCAAACAAAGCCAGCATTTAAACACAATGTCAGTCACAATTGTGGTCACATTGGGATCAAATGTAAACACAGGTAAACAAGAAAAAACTTGTTCTTGCGTTTGTTTCAACGGAAATTGGAATGTACTTTTCAATTGATCAGACTCTTCTTTATCAAATAATCGATGTTTACGCATTGGAGTTAAAGAAACAATAAAACTGCAGCTTATTTCTGTCAACAAGAATGAGTCGTAAAGAGCTTTGCTTTCGACATTTATGAGATTAGTCTGTTAATATTGTGCTATAATAAAAACAGGAGATATGGGGGGAAAACAAGCAAAAAAACAACTAACACAATTAGTGTTAATTATTAATTAACACTAATTGATAATGTTTATCAATTAGTGTTGATAAACATTATCAACACTAATTAAATTGATTTTACATAATTACATTCAAATGCACTTGTAAAATACATGGAGGAAAACAATTGTGGTCACATTGGGATCTTTGAAAGTTGAAAATAGGATTGAAGATCCTATAACTTTTCAAAAGCTGGTTCTCATGTGTCATAATTAGGACGTTTAAAGTCCGGATTGTGACTCATTTGGCACTCTAAATTCAGACTTCTGATGTTATAAACATGAGACACAAAGTTGAAGTATTCTTAAAAAAAAGTTTACTTTTCACTTTTTACTTACAATTAAGGAGGCTGGTGCTGATCTCAGGGTAGATTTTGGACAGGTCGGTATATAAAGTTCAAGTAATTTTACAAAGTTTAAATTATGGCTTTTAATCTCATAAACTTGAGCTAGTGAAATATTTACCCTTTTTGAAGTCAAAATGACAATCTTATAATTATTTCTTAGCTATTACAGTATACCCAGCGGCTACTAATGCACTTCCATACATTAGTGGATTTTTACCAATAGCTGCGGTCACCTGTTCAGTTCCAGTTTACCTGTATTGTCTCTTTGTGATAAATGACTTCAACTCATCTTCGCACAGCAACATGAAACCAAACACCTTAAACCTCTATTTTAGCTTCAAGGCAAGCAGAGGGTGGACAGAAAAATTTAGCATTTATTCAACAAACCTTTGTGAAGATGTAGGTAGAAAAGCAAAACGTTATTCGTCACAGTTTTCAACATTACGTTACGAGACATTGTGGTATGGCAATGCCTTGCAATTTGTAAATAATTTGATTATTCTCAAGTTATGAGAATAATTCAGAGACATTAAGCACAAATGGAGAAAACATGGAAGCGTGGTGAACCCACGTTTTGACTATTCATCCAAAAGGCCCGATGTAGTAAGAAGGAGACCTGGATCTGACCCAAAAACAAAGCTAAAGCTCAACCCCTGTTTCCCAAAAACAACTTGAAGAAACCCCAAAGACTTTTGGAAAAAAAATTTATGGACCAGCATAGCAAAAGTGCAACTTTTTGGAAGGTTAATACAGGTTAAAGATATATTTTTGAAAATATATTTTTGAAACTTCCTTGAAAAAGCCTGGGAATCCTAGTATTTACCAAGGTGCTGAACTGTCAAAACAGGGTTTAAAACCACCACTCTAGATAAGTTAGACAAAACTGGAGCTTTTTTATACAGTCACTAAAGTTTTACGTGTATAGAAGGAAAAATGAATCTGTATCCATTGCGAAACATGAAGGAGGTTTAGTGTTGCTTGGAAAAACGGTGAAATCACATCAAGACTGTCTGAGAACCCAGAAGAGAAACATACGGCTCATATTTAACCTTTTGTTATCCAGAATGAAACACTGCAAACTGGCACCATGCGTTAAACACAGTTTGTTTTTTTACTAGATTTTAATCGACATACAACAACATACATTAAGGCACTGATTCTATAAATATATTCCAACAACATGTGCATGGTTGGATTACCTATCGGTACCAGAGGGAGGACCAGAGAAGGCACTGGAAACATTTTATTTTAAGAAATTCACTAAGATGAAAGAAAAGCTGACAAAATATTAAGAAGTGAAACTGCACAAATCTCAAAGGAGGCGAAAAACAAGAAACTGACATATAATCACTCAGTATGACCATTAAACAGCTTCAACAAACCGATCAGAAACATAGGAGTTAGTGTCGCAAAAACATTCATTTATAAAGCAATTATAAATTAATATCATTTATTCGTTTCCTATGAGAAACAAATAGGAGTCAAAACATTTGCAGCTACAAAGAACCATGAAACCAAAATGATGAGGGGGAAAGTAGATGCAACAGAAACTATTATTCAAAACACAAAGAAATTAAAAAACAGGGGTCAGAAAGATCAGGGGTTCTTATAAAAGCCAAACATTTGAATCAATGTAGAGTAAAACTAAGTGACATCCCAATGGGGCTGTCTGTTCTTTTTAAAATCACAGAAAAAAACAAAAAAACAAATCAGGCACTTGAACACATTTATTACTGCAACCCTAAGTTTCTAAAACTGAATTGCTTTTCTTATGTTGATCCATCTGTACTGTGTTGAACCACAAAGGAACTGCTGTGCATCAGTTTCACTGCAACAGTAGATATTACTTCAGTCATGTGAGAATTAGAAATGAACACTGAAACTATAAAGGTTTGATTCATCGACACCTTCACGTAAAGTACTCAGTCAACATAAATAATCAAAGCTCATAGTAAACCACCTCCTCGTTGTCTGGCCATTTTGAACAATACATTTACAATGTCAGTCAAAGAAAGATCTGGTCCACTAAGAAGAATATCTTTGTTTTCCAGTCATAGTAAAAATCCTCCACGTAAAAATCGAAATAAAGCTTCGATATTAAATCACCAAAGATTCAGAATGGTAAAAATTGTCGATAAAAGTCACCCAAACTCATCAAAGTGTTTCCAGGCACTTTGATGAGAATAATGAAATGAAATCAGTCTTTATTTGGAACCAATTGGAAAACAAAAGCCACTCAAGTGGAAAAGTGAAAACATACAAAAATATAGATATTTATTACTCATAGAATAGAAATAATTTATTTCTGAATGTTGTTATTGCTTATAAACTGCTTCTCTATTTCATAATTTCAGTGCAATTATGAAAGGATTTTTTTTAAAACAAACAGGTTTTTTTCTGGTCTGCACAACCATGGGAAGACTGCTGATGCTGACAGCTGGCCACCAGCAGTCACTGAGGCTCCCCCCATAGTGGGTAAACTGGTAAAAGAAGCTGAAACCTGGATGTTCAAAGTGCTGCATCCCGGCATGTTGACAAAACGTTGACTGGAAGAAAAATGTGTTAATAAAACGCATGCAAGCTCACATAATCATGGACATGCTTTTCAATGGACTGACTTTGTATATAAACATTGTTTCTTGAAGTAATTTCTTTTTGTTGGATTAGTAAACCAGTATAATAAGTCTAATATAAAACAATAAACACTGAAGATTTGGCACTCTGTGTATATGGGCCCATGCAGCATATCAGTTTCATTTTTTGGAATAAAATCACTGAAATAAATTAACTTTTTCATAACATCATCTTTTTTTGTTGTTTTGATTATCATCAGTAATATGCTACATTTTTGCATTACTTCACTTGTATCCACTACATGTGTGGCAATAGCTTTAAGTGTCCTTTTTCTTTTGCTAATTTTTGTAGTTGGCAACTTTATGTATTAATGTCAGCTTGGTGTTATGTAGGTATAGTTATTATCCCTTTCAGTCATCAAATTTAAATAATCATTACCTTCATGTTTGAACACCACTGAAAAGGAAGAGTTAAACTAATGATGATGCATGTCGTCTAAGACTGATCTGGGCCATCATTCACTCACTATCACTATGTCAAAACTTCTTCTTTTCTGTTACACTTTACAAAGCAACTCGGACATATTTAGCCTTTAAAACTTGACTTCAAATGTTTAAACGCACATCGAGAGCACATTCTCAGGTAAATCTCGCAAACAATTTAACACTATTTAAAAAACAACTTTGTACATTTATGTTTGTCAGAACGGAAAAGCTAGATGTTGCAGAATAAGGTGGTCAGATGTGTAACGGCCAGACACACGTAGCAGACAACCAAATCCCGTCTTTGAGGCAAAATATTGTTGATTCCTTTATGAAAAGAAAAAGCCAAACTATCCTAAAACGATCTTGTCTTCAGGCATCTCGTCTCCAAGTCAGTACACCACTGCGAGCTGTGCTCTGTTCAAGTTTCTCAGGAATAAAAAGCCATATTAAGGTCAGCGTTCTCAGACAATATAAACGTACCCTCATAAATGTGTTCCTGCTCAACACTGGTCAAAGAACGCATTGATTTACACTAAACTACATGTGAGACTGGATGAGCGCATACCTTTCCAATGTATACAAATTTAGGTAAATCAAAGTTAAATCAATAACCCCCGGTTATTATGAGAATCAAGTTTCCATAAATCCTGCTAAGTTTCTCCTCCAAAGCAGTAGAGAGACTCCAGGAATCGCTGGGCCCAAGAATAATAAGATAAACTCTGTATGCTAATTAGCATAGGGTGTATGTAGACCATTTTGCTAAGGTTTACATGATCATTTAAATAATATACAAATACAAAAGTTAGTGGAAAAGAAGTGGAGAGCATTGAAAACAAGTGTCATTAGTTTGTCTTCAAGTTCAATTGTGACTCTTCAGGTAGTTGTGAGTGACGTCCTGTGAAATGCAATGGCGCGTAAACCCTGCATAGCTAATCATCTATCATAGAGGGTTTTAGGAACAAGGCTACATGTCAGTAAATTCTACTGAACCCTCTGCAGAGTCTTTTATCCCACTTTCACATGCTATAATGTCACGCAAAATAGCTGTAATTTCTCTTCAAATCTTTAAAACAGGGAGTCTGAGGTGTCTGTATCTCACAAAGCCATGATTTAACAGCAACAGGGAGACCATTCAAGCTTGTCGAGGACCTGAAACAGGAGGCGTGATGCTCTAGCTGCTCCGGTTGCGCTGAGATTTAGCTGAAACCCAGCTGAACTCGTAAGGTTCACGTGGAACCAGCAGATCTATGTCGAGTCTCTTCTGCTCTTTTTCGCTGTCAACTGTCCGGTAGCCGAGCAGCGACATGGCCCCTTTGCACAGATCCTGAATGCGTTTGACCTTGCTGTGTTGCAGCACGGTGCGCCACGCCTGTGACACCTCATTGGCATTCCTAGAGGTGATCTGGAAAGCCTCTTTTTTGCTGCCTTTCCCTTTTCCATGGGTCACCTTGTAGATCCATTCCTCCATCTGATTGGTCATCTCTAAACCGACAAAGTCATAAATATCATTAATCTCTTTCAGCGGGTTGCGTGCCACGTCTTCATAGCGAATCATTTTGTAGCGACCTTTCAGAAACGGAGGTGGTTTCAAGATTGCTCTTTCATTGATGCGTATGTGGCTTCTGCAGATCTCCTGCATCACTTCGTACTGGATACTGGCTGCTGGTACGTTTCTTTGCTCCAAGACGATGGCGTTGTCCACGTCAAAAGATTTGGCTGATTCCTCTCTCGACCGTATCACGGCCCGCGGGTCTCGAACGAGGTGAACGATGCGGAGGTCCAGGTTTGGGTCTTGAAAAAGGGGATAAAGGGACTCCAGCTCAAAAAAACGAGTTTCTTTTAAAACCACATGGCTGTAAGTGTGGCAGGCCTTCTCCACTTTCTCCAAACCTTGAGAATCACATTTCTTTTGGCATAGAGTCTCATTGCTCATGTCACTGCGCCGTGTGAGGGAGCATGCAGGAGGTGAGCACAGTGCCCGACTGTGGTAGAACATAAACAAGGTGGACATATTGTAGTTCTCAGGCATATACGAATCCATCACTGAGAAGTCACACTGGTACAAGCTTCGCATTAGATCCCTCACAGCCATTCGGAGAACTCGTGAGCCAGGTTTCTCTACTTTGGTCCAAACGTGCCACCCGGGCTCCATGAGGTAGAAAACAGAAGGGTGCTGACTGAAAACCTGACCCAGGAAGGATGAACCTGATCGCCACGACGACAGCAGCAAAACGTGAATTTTGCCTTTGCGGGGAGGGGAGTCGCAGGGGCTCAGCTGGTAGTACCAGTTGCAGAAGAGCACAACTGCTGCCCCCTGCAGGACGACTAGGAAAACCATAGTGTTGAAGTTCACTCTGCAGCGGGGACTCATGACTGGAGGTCACTTTAAGCTTCTGAAACAGACGAAGAGAGAAGAAGACAGATTTTTACGACAGCAGGTACAAAAATCCAACATTTCTATTCATATATGTTCTTCTACCTCCTTTCTCAGGTTTATGTCTGACAAGACAAAGTCCATTAAACCCTACGGATTCAGTCTCTTTTGAACCCTTAATCGTCACACCCAAAACCCTGACATGCCAGACAGGTTCCATGAGGAACACCAGACTCCTCATGACATTTAATTAACAAACCACCAGGACCAAACTAGTGGTCTCTGCTTGACTGTAACCATGTTCAATGAACTGAATTTATATTGTGCGTCTCTCTGACCACTCAAAGCGTTGCACAATATTACCACATTCACCCATTCACACTTCACAAAGGCAGATGTGGCCAATATGAACCTCAAAAAGTGTCACATTATTCTTTTGTAATACTTGTATTAGAACTAGAAGTGAAGGTCAAAAGTGTCAGTCTTTTCGATAATAAATAACTGCATGGCTCTACAAATTAAAACCCATTATCAAAAAAAGTTTACAGCTACATTACATTATGGGTGCAAATATTGTCTGTTAGTTTATCACTATACAGTGCCTATTCGTGTTTCAGAATTTGTGGATTCACCTATTAGTGGGTTTTTCCAAATTATTCAAAATGCTTATCAAAAATTTTTTTTAAAGAAAAAGCAGGTTGAGAAGCTGAAATACTTTGGCTCTGTTATGCTTGACAAGCTGCTGGCTGGCCAAGACAGCAAAACACCAGAGAAAATGTGAAACGTCATCTAACTTCAGCAATTAACATTTTCTTGTTGAACATAAATGCTTGGGTTTGTTTTAGTTATGCAATCAACTCTCTAGGTGAAAAGACAGAGGAGTGTAAAAAAATCTTTCCACTTCACACATCAGGAAAAACGTTATCTGGCTTGCACCCAAAAGAATGGTTTGACATAACCAGTAGGACAAGCCTTGAAATACCTGCTGAATTTACAACATGAAAATTTTTCTTCAGCCTGGAAAACTAATTTATTAATGACATTGATGTGAACTAAGTCATGGCAGATTTAAGATGCTATTTGCCAGATTTAAGATGTTATTTTTCATTCTTTTAAACTCTTTCAAAATGGTGCTGCCAGAGTCCTGACCAAAACCTGACCAAGCATGATGCTATACAGCTTCAACAAAACCCCTGAGCCATATGTGACAACACTGCAATGGCCAAATTTGATTTCCAAGCAGGGGTGAACTGGGATAATCCAGAATTTGATACCATCTCAAGCCACCACCAGCGAATTAACGCAAACCACCAAGACGGAGTTAAATTAAATTGTGGTTGGAACAAACAGCTGCCTGGAGACAACCACTTGACTCTGCATTGAAACAAACTGAAATGTTTCATATCACGCATTCAAGAAAAAAATAAATGTAGAGCTATCCTCAAATATAGTTTCAGCCAGGCAGAAACTACCCAAGAGAGTGGCATGAACGGCATGGATTGGTTTTTATTAAGTGGGACCTGTCACATAAGCCACATAGCCCCACTATGCCTCCACCTTAACAACAACCTAGGCTAGAGGGAAGAAAAAAGAAAACCATCATTTCAGCAGGAAACATGACCCGAGGTACGTTGCCAATTACAACATAGAGTGGGGTGTGTTGCAGCCACTGAACAAGGAAGATTCAGTTCTGCAGACGTTATAAAATAATGTCCTCCACTCCGTTTATGCACTACATTGAGTGTTTAATTTATGTTTAATGTATTTGAATGTCATTTGTACAGGTTGGGTAATAATTATTCATTCCCCTGGTAGATTTTATCTCAGAGTTTTAGCTTCAAACTTGCATTGCATTGCTTGATTTTAATGAATTTCACAGTAAATATTTGAAAGTATTTATGTATATGTAATGTAATTTAATATATTTTCTTCCTTCCAGTAATAAAGCACTTCAAATTTACTGATGTATGGACAGTTACTTACCAAAAAAACTGCATCCTTTTTCTGAAGTCATTGAGAAAATCTTGTGTTAATCTTGTGTTTCCTCACACTTTACCGATTTTGGTCAAATCTGAGGAAACTTTTCCAAAACTTTGAAGCACCACATGTTTGGACTTGCAATTTGTAGTTTCTTAAACAGCATTGCATGAAACCTAACACGTTAAATGCTATAATATGGGGCGTTCAAGAGCTTAACACTAGAACCAACAGTTGTATGAAGACATATCCACATGTTGTATCATTCCACAAGATGTTGTAAAAACGAATCCCCAAACGCTTTGCAAAATATGACAAGTTGCCTTGAGCAAACCTAAAAGGAAACAGCTTCACTCTTTAATCTTGTGTAATATTTGAGGCACATAATTCACTGCTTTGACTGATTATGTTTAGATGCCCTCGTAAATGACTGACAAATCTGTCCTGACACCAGCCTTCTGGTGGTGAGAATCTGATTCTAGAAATGCTCGTTCTTTGGCTGATGCTGATTTTTTTTGTTCACCTGTTTGACTATTTGACTGCACTACATCACAAAATGAAATAATTTACATGCCATATTAGTGATCTGTTTGCATACCTTTTTAGTTATTTCAGTGTAGAATGACCCTCATTAGCAACATTTAGTTGTATCAATCGTAAATTGTCTACCATGCCACCCTGTCACAGTGGCCTAGATATAGAACAATCTCAAGACATGAATTACAAGTTTATTTCAGAATAAAAGCACTCGGTAGGCTGCATGCTGCTCTTTTTTCCATTTGCGGTTGTTATTGCACAACATGATAAACAGTTTACTTACAATCGGCTTATCAAACAGTGAGTATAATACAGTGAATCAGCAACTTTAACCACAAGCAGTTAAAAAAGAAAGCAAGTTCACTTTAGGTGAAATATTAAGGATGACATGCACACAAACAGGATTTTCCTGTCTGTCTCCTAAAAGGAACGTTTATCAAATTCAATGTGTTCACACAAACTCACCCTGTCACGACAACTCACCTTATTTTAGATATCATTTTAATAATGTCATTTATAACCTTCAAACATATTTACAGTTCAAACTGGAGAAAAGTTTTACGTATAGTATTTGCCAATATTTTCCAAAAAATTGCAAATTCTCTTAAATACAGAAAGGAAAAGAAAAGATGCCAAAATCTACAGAGTGAAACACAAAGTAAACCAGAGGAGAAATTCATCTGTCTGCTCAGATCTGGTCTTAACAGTCTATCATGTTAATGTTACTTCTCTGTGGAACTCCCACTTTATGTGCTTTTACTTTCTGCAATGAAAGCTGAACACAGTTTAGTTATGGATGATTAGTGTTGTTAAAATGCAATGTGACAATTTCAAGACAAACATCATGCATAACATCAGAGATATTTAGTAAAAGTCCTTCTAGGGTTACTGGAATCCATCCAGCCCTCATCTGTGTACCTTTTTATGCTATCAGTGTTGCATGCAGACTGATGCCTATCTCCAACAGTCATCGGGCGAGAGTAATATAGAGCAGTGGTGTACTACTATATTAGAGGATACATTATACTGACAGCAAGATTGTTAACAGCTTGCTTTTGTTGTTAGAAAGGTTTCGGAAAGTCACCAGTGTGCTGCAATATGTCACTACAGAATCATTCACACAAGGAAGGAATCCACAAATTGTGTCCAAAACAGGTTTCGAAATCTTGCTGTATCCTTAGACATTTACAGAATCTGAGTTAAACAGATTTTGTTTATCTGAACAAAGTCTGATAAACAGATTTTGATCAATCTGTTTATCAGAGTCTAATCTCTAGCTGTTAGATAAGGTATTCAGATCATCAACTTAGAGTTCGTCCTGATCAGACAATTGTCTTAATGTGTTTGTTTCAGATGAGGAAAACGCCGCTGCAACAAAACTTGTCCCTACAGCCTTATATCTGCAGAAGCTTAAATATATTACCATAACAAAAATACAAAAAGCTGAGCTTGCTACATTTCACTTGTTTGGCACCGATTTACCAAAATATCAATTGTTCCTCAGTGTTGTTCATGACATGTTGCTCATCTCATCTATGTAACAAGACTAACAGACACACCCCTTCATGTAAGTCAATACAGGCCCCAGAGTTAAACAACCTAATTTTATATAGTATGAAGCAATTCATAGCCCACACTGCTCCAAAATACAACTAGAGGCGTCCATAACTGAAGCCCAAAATCAAATAAGAACGAGTAATTTAAGCAACTGAACCACCAAAACTGCAGGAGTTTGAACACTGCCCAAAAACACAAAAAGTGTTTGGTGAGGGATTTACAAAAATACATTCATGAAGCATTTGATAGTTCTTGAAACAATTGGCTTGTTGTTTTTTGCTTTATAAATTCAAAAAGCAAGAGATAAAACTTATTAAATTATAATTTTCACAGACCATCTTTTTTACAGAAGTCTCTTAATCAATCCAGAGCTTTTTCAGACAACTTGACTGACACCAGAAGAATAACGCGTGTCTAAGTTTGTAAGAGGAGTTATGATAAACTGGAATGTCTAATTGCTGGAAGAAGGCATGACTGTGAATTTCACAATGTACCCAAGGACAATGTTAATCTTCTGACATGGTTTGCGGCACAATGACTCTTATCTACATTGACTTATTTTCAAGTGTCACTGCTCTTGATGAACATGTTTTGACACTTACTCATTCCTTGCCTCGGCTGAATGGATATCATAGAAGAACTGCGTAACAGTGCTTTACCATCTGAAACCCGATTTCGTCCTCAAAGAAGGCAAAATCCTGACTGTCCTCAAATAATTTATAGTTTGAAAATTTACCAAAAACATTCCTATGGTGAACTCCTTTAGTTAATGTAAAAGGCAATGATTAATTCTCAAAGAATGCAAAATAATTTCATTCAGTTTGGTAAATTTCAAGCCCTGGTGATCATACAACGCTGCCACCTGCTGATTAGATTTGGTAGTTGTGACATTATGCATTTTCCAGGCACATAGTGGCATTGCCTTAAAATTGGCCTCTGTCTTTTTAAGAAGCTCCTGTTCTTTCCAACGCTCCGCCTTCAGCAAGCCATCACAACAATGTCTTTCCATCACGCCGTTCACAAACGTTGTTAGGAGCTTTGGACTCAGAAGTAGTTTGTATGCTAAGCTCAGCAGACTCACATTTCCTCAAAGTGTTTGCTAACGACTGCAGTTGATATATATTACTTCATATATATTATTATATATCAATGGGCTATGCTTTGTGAGGCCAAGTGTGTTTGCATCCTGAATGGCTGCCAAGGAAGATCCAACGATTCCTCAAACGTACATAAAAAAAATCAAAGTAACACTTCAAGTATGTTTTTGTTGAGAGAATAACAATAAACATGACTTAAATCTTAAGAAAGTTGACTTTAAATAATACCCCCACTTTAAGATATGAACCGTTTCAGTGCTGACCATGATTAATTTCCTGTGCTATGCAGACAAAACCTGACCAGTTTTGTTTGTTTTTTTATTTCCATTACAAATAGGCCTTAAATGCCTATATATATATATGAGAAAAAAAAAAACAGGTTAAAATGGCCTTAAATGCCTATTTGTAACGAAATTTTAATCTCAACAGTACACTGTTTCTGTGATAAGGCAGGAGATGGAGAGAGACACATTCTGCTGACACTAGGAGGCAGCAGAAAAGGAGAATCATTTATTTATTTACAGATAGATCCCTCTCTACTGTTATGCAACAGGCCACTAACATGTCTGCATACCCCACACTTCCTGGACACTTAGTGTTTGGACTTTTACCTCTGGCAAGGAGATGTGGAGCACTTCTTGCAGGAATAAGACACCACAGAAAAAGTTTTGTTCTCCAGGATGTCTCTGTGGTGAACACAATCAACACCTTACAGCCAGTAGAATCAGCTATTCTGCTGTGAAACAATATGCTTATTTGCACCATTTTAACCTGTATTTTAAAGGAAATTATACAAATATTGGGTATACATATTTACATATTATGTAGTTGTTATATATATATATATATATATATATATATATATATATATATAATGACTATATACCTTAAGCAGGTGAAACCAGTCAAATTCTGTGTGCAATGATTGGAGCCAAAAGAGAGGGAGTAAAGTTGCATAAACTATAATCAAATGTTGATTTGTCTAACAATGCTGAACTCCTGATGAATTGAATCAGATCAAAATACAATTTGACACTTCCTATTAGTCAATAAATTGAACATTTATTCAGAACAAGTACATTTTCACCTACTAAAGTTACTTGACACACTAATAGAACATTGGAACATTGTTTTTTTTTTAAAACATTTGAACTAATTTGAATAATACTTGACTGTAATGTTTGATCAGTTGGATCATTTGGAATGAATGCAATTGACTTTGAATCTGTTTTTATGACTGAATTGAATTGACTTCTTTAAGTGCCAAACCGTCAGTGTAATAAGGACAACAACTGGTTATATTGGTGTCTAAAAAAAAAAACAAAAAAACTTTAGAAGACATTCAGAAGGATTTTCTACCAGTTCCTCTTACAACGTGGACTAATGCTGTTGCAAACCCTGTCCAATGTTTTACTTTGCTTGAAGCCATACCCCTGTGGTGCTTAAATGAAATGTTAGGTCAGCTGCATTCTGCCTCACTGAGTTTTTAATGACCTGAAACCATGTGCCCTGCTGGAAGTTTGAGCTGATTTATTACAGCTCTTTGTGTAATTAACTGCTTATTTAAAAACCAAAAATATTCAGTGTTGGAAACTTGTCAAAAAGATTTACCAGCATAATTAAAGCTGCACAGAGAATTTTTTAAATTATGACAGCGGTTATGAAAAAGCCATGAGGCAAAGGAGATTTTTTTTTTTTACTCATAGATCATCTTAACATTGCTCTGAACAGAGATGTAGAAGAAGTAAAAGATCGACATTGAGTTGTTTTTAAAAGCAGACATCTTGGAGCATTTTACGCTCTTTTTTTTTTTTTACTTTCCAGAACATAAAAACTAACATGGATCAACATCTCTCGGGTTCTCTTTCTACATTTTGTTGCAGATTATGCTTCACCAGCTAAGTTAGGCCTGAGCTTAAAATATCAACAACACCCTAACTTAGAGCAGAAATATTCTGCAACAACAAACTGAACACAGTCTGTATTCCAAGAGTCCTGGGCCATCCTACCTAACAGGTGTAGTTTATTCATAAATAAGCTTGCAGACAAGAACGATGTCTTCAACAAATGGCCAACTTTCAACAAAAAAAAAGAGAAAAAACTTAGTTACTCTGCACATCTAAAAACAAAATAAAATAAAACCGAAGAGCTGTAACAAAGTGGGTTTTACTATTTCACTTGAACATTAACTTTGACTTATTCTCTTTGATTCGTTTATTGGCAGGAAAAAGCTAAAATATAAAATTGTTTCCTAACAATGAGTGTGAAATATCTTAAAATATTTTAACCGTTGGGAGTGACTCGGCCAGCAGCTGATAAGACAAGAGGGAGCAGAAATTAGGGTGGAGAAAAGGAGGCCAACGGCCCCAAAGACCTGGAGCAAATCACCAAAGAAAAATCATCACAGTGCCAGTAGGAACATGCAGAAAGCTTTTCAGGAATTTCAGAAGCATTTCATTGCTGTAATACTGGTGACAATTTTTTCCATTAATCTGTGTGGAAGTCATTTTCAATGCTAACCGTATTTTGTTAAAATGTAAATAACCAACTGAAAATTGTACATTTTCTTCCTGTCGTTTGAGAGTTGCCTGTTGCATTTCCATAGAATCAAATTTCTTGATTGAATTTAAATAATTTTAATCATAGATAATAATTTGGGGTTTAATTGATTATTTTTTTTAGCTACAATAGCCATCCAAACCTTCACAGAGCGTCAAAAATGGTTTGATCTGTTGCCAGTTTGAGATGACGTTATTTATGTTATCTTAATAATTAAAGATTTCAGTCTGATAACATCAAGATATTCCTCAATAAAGACAAACCATGACACAAGCAAACTAAAACACTGCTTCGGGCAGCAGGGGGACCCCCAAGAACTCTTCACTCATCTCAAAAAGTTTGTATTTGTCTGTCCTCTAATTGATCCAGGTCAACAACTTAGGTAAATCTGTTGCTTGCAGAAATTTGACTGTTATAGAAGGATGTTTTTCCCTCTTGCTCTTGGTGAAGGCGGACGCTTTTTTCCTCTGCTCCCTCCCTGCCCTGCTTGTTCTGTTTTTGTCCTGTCTTTTTCTCTATTTTTGGAGCCTTTCTTTGCACATCCTCCAAATCTACAAATTATGGATCTGGTCAACCAGTCTCTCAATGCAATTGATCAAATTTTCTCTACGAAAAGACTGGACACAGGAGAGCCCTCTTGTCCTGATTGGGAACTGAGATGTATCAGTGAGACTTTATGGGAGATTGAAATTTATAATCTAGACATTCTGCATCTGAATTGGCTTTTACAGTGTTGCCTTGGAAGGGCTGCATATTTCCAATCTCCTTGAACATATGTAAACATAACGCTCCTTCCCACCTTACCCCCTCCTGTTATCCATGCAGCTGTGGAGCTGAGCGTTCCCAAGGACATCATGCCTTAATAACATCATATCAGACTCATGCCGGGAGGCTGAGCAACATGGTTTCATGGCCTTGTGATGCCACCGCCTTCACTCATGTATTTTGTTTTGCCCTTTGTTTTGTCTGAATGTTGCTATGTGCCCAATTGTGTCCTTTCCTCTTTTTATTTCATTCCCCTTTATTATTATTTAGAAACTGTGGAGCACTCACTTTTAACCCAGAAAAGGAATTAGATTAGTCACTCTTTCGCTTATTTTTTTTTAGAAACTGTAGAGTACTCCCTATTTAGACCAATATCATGCTTCTTAGATTAATATTTAGATTATTATGCAGATAGTCTCCTATTGCTGCAACCAGAATTAGAATTAGAACAAACTTAGAATCCAGAAAAAAAAAATCTTCCAGAACAGGAACATTTAGTTTTTATTATTACTTAGAAACTGTGGAGTACTCTTTACTTTTACAAATTTAGAGCATACATAGGAAGTCCAGAAAATACTTACACTTATTTAGCAACCCAGAACAGGGATTAGAACAAACTTAGAATCCAGAAAAACTACCTTAGCAACTATGTTTTAGACTCCTACTCTTCCAACCCAGAAAAGGAATTAGACCAGATGATACTTATACTAGTTTATCTAGTTCATATACTTTGGATCAACATTAATTAGACTACTTTTTAGACTTCAGTTCTTCCAACCCAGAAGATACTTAGCAACCCTAAACAGGAGCACCTACTTTACTTTCTTTAGATCAACAGCAGATTCTTTTTCTTCTTTTGCTCTTTCTTTAGGTTTGTTATTTTGTTTGTGTTTCCTTTTAATTCATGTAAAGCACTTTGCATTGCCTTGTTGCTGAAAATGTGCTATTGTCATGAAGTGAGTGGTGAGGAGGTGAGGGAGAACGCCAGGAGGCCCAGGTAGGATGAATGCAGATGATTTAATAACAAAAAACCAAGGAAAACAGTCCAAAACCGTGGCAGCACTGCAGCACTGCAGAGCGGAAACAAGGCTCAGCACAGGTAGTGCAGGGTAAACGAATGGACATATGCAACAGACTGGTAACATCAGACGAGGACCCAACGAAGAACAAAGGACACAGGTGGGACTAAATACACAAGGAGGCAATCAAGGGAACAAGACACACCTGGGAACAATCAAGGGGAGACAGGACAACACGGAGAGCACAGAAGACACAGAAAACTCGAAAATAAACACAGAAAAACACAGATCATGACAGCTATATAAATAGAATTACCATTACTATTTCCATAACCGGATAAAAAGCCATTCTTTAAAGAAAGTAGTAATAATCTTCATTGGCAAAGCCCTGCAGGGGACACAACAAACACATGGATACAGGTACGCCAGGCAGATGGGTCCAAAATTATAGTCTTTGTTTGGTCATGCATAACGGTAAGAGGGCAGAAAAGAAACTCTGCATAGAACTGTAAAAGAACCATTCCTTAGATCAAACATGAAATAGAATAATTTCATGTAAAAGATAAGAAATAGCTTTAACTTCAACTAAGATGTAAAGACACACGTTTTTAGTTTGCTTTTAAAAACATCCAAACTTCCTTTTCCACAGCTGAGGGCCCCAATAAGAAAAGGACTCCTCCACGTATGTTCTAATTCTCACACCAAGAACCAGAAGAAGACTTTTCCACAATACCTGCTGAGATTATTTAGAGTTTTAGGTAGCAGTAAAGAGCACCTTCAATCAATTCAATGTTTAAACACAGTGTGATGTGAGCTCGCTTTCTGGGCCACTTCTGCATTTTGGGGGCAAATTTCTGAAGTGGAGCTAAGGTTATTTTAGAAAGCAGGGCATTACCATATCTAGTCTACAAGCCATAAAAGATAAACTACAGTCTCTACATTGAACTAGGAGAGAAACTGTGACAGTTCTTAAAGGGATGAAATGTATTTTTGTCACATATAATATGGTGGTTTCACATAATGTGGTTTGTTTCAAGTTTGATTCAGGAATTATTGGGCTGAGCTGAATGAATCATTGCCAGTGTTTGAAGCAGGGCTTTTTGTTTGTCTGTGCCAATAACTAAAACTGGTTTAACTAAAGGAAACTTGGAGCTTTCCATAACTGAACATCCCGATTAGGTAACACAATCTACAGCAGGGGTGCTCATAAGGTCGATCGCGATCGAAGGTTTCGAGTCGATCGCGGCAGCAGGTGACAAACTGAAGGCCACCAGGACGCTGAGACCCCAACTTCCGGTTCTGACGCGCTTATCAAAATATTCACTAAGATCCTAAACGTTTGCAGCTTCATTAAATAATAATAAAATCAACAAAACGTGTTAAAATTGATAATCTTAGTAATTATTGTTTCAACAAGGTGTTGCGCAATTCAGTGCGTTTCGGTTCCATTAACAAAAAAAAGCGACTCAAAGACCGACTGACTAGCAGAGCA